>CANXME010002320.1:0-289772 GCA_948144175.1 Closterium sp. NIES-65 | reverse complement strand
TTGGCTTGGAGTCTGAATTGTTGGTGTAAGGGCTTAATGATCTCAAGCTACTAAGATCTAATCAAACTTAAAACCATGGGGTCACCTCTAAGAGTCCTAGGGTGCCTAGTAAAAGACCAACCCCTATCCTCGGGTCCGAGTTGTAGAGGAGGATCAGAGTGACTTAGCCATAATACAAGAGTACCTTAAACGTTGCGCAGCGTATCGTGCATATCATCGATTGTGCTGGCAGGGAGTTGCAATCTTGAGCTCATTCTCAATCCCATACTTCTCCCCGTAGCTTCTGATGAACTTCTCATGGTGCAGCTTCAACCACCTGTGATCTGGATCCCTCTCCACGTGCATAACGAGGTATTACTTCACCTCCCCAAGTTTCCTGCATTTGAAGTTCTCCATAAGGGCTGCTGACATTCGGAAACGGCTTTCATGCTGCTGCTAAGAGAAGAACATCGTCCACGTAGACCAGAAACAGCAGCAAGCTTCTCCCCCCTCCCCCTCGAGATAGAGCTCTCATCACAGCTGCTGGTCCTGAATCCCATCTCTTTAAAACAGCTACCAACTTCTGGTACCAGCAGCGTGGCGCCTGTTTTAAGCTGTAGATGGACTTCTGCAGCTTGTACACCCTGCCGTACCATCCCTCATACCTAGGCGGCTGTCTTATGTACACATCCTCTGGTAAAAGCCCAATGAGGAATGCCGTTGATATATCAATCTGGATGATCAATCCTCTAACCGCTGCATCTGCCAACTGTTGGTGTAAGGGCCTAAAAAACTCAAGCTATTAAGACTTACCAAACTTAAAACCTCTCCTCGGGTCACCTCCAGGGTCCTTGGGTGCCTAGTACAAGACCAGCCCCTATCCTCGGGTCCCAAGTTTGTAGAGAGAGGGATCAAGAGGGACTTAGTCAAAACAGCAAGAGTACCTTGAACGTCGCGCAGCGTATCGTGCAGACTGTCGATCGGATTAACCTGAGAATTTCCTATATCAAAGCTCGCTCCAAGAGCTTTAAAATGAACCAAGTTGCCTCGCGAAAAGTTCTGCCATTACGAAGTTATGGCTCGGACAGCGTTTGCCTAGTGTTGGAGTGCTAGCGTACTAGCGTTGACTCGGGCGCATTCCGCCGTCGCACCGCGTAGAAAGGAAATTCCAGGAAGGAGGAATTCGCTTGAATCAAATAAACTATATTCAGGTACAAACAGAGAAGGAAGGAATATATAGTTCTAGCTAGCAAGGACCTTGGGAATCAACAACTGGCGAACAAACCAGGGATGATCCCAAATAATTCCAATCTACAGAACTAGCCTGGCTAACAAAACAGCAGGTGGTAGGTTGGTAAACAACCTCTGGTTCTGTTTTTTCCAACCGGGGAAAACAACAACGAGGTTCAGGTCCTAAAAACAGAACCTGTTTTGTCTTTGCCCAACCAGCCAAATGCTGGTTCCGCTGGTTCCCCTGGCCTGTAGCATGCAGATACATACAAAAACATCCAACCTTCACCTAAATTGTACTCCTATAGTGCCTGCCCTGCCCTACACTATAGTCAACCAAAACAAACAGTACAATTTCGAGTTGGATAGAACTGAATCTGCGCAATCAAAGTAAGCCGAACCGCAAAGCTTCCATCTTGGGTTCTTTGCGAGGTCGTCCTTTCTGCTTGTACTGTTCATAGGCGCGTACAATGTTATGCCAAAGTGTACGATGCGTGAATACCTGCAAATGCTTCAAGTAAAAATTGCGAAAGCAAACCAACACACGAACATTCCATTCATTCCCAAATGCATTCACACACGCATACTCGTACAAACAGACGGTAGGATGTTGTGCAATGTAAATTTTGCACCAACACACTCCCCCTATCAGCCTGCCGGCTGCATTTCCATCATTCCTTGCTAGTTCATGCTCATTCACTCATGCGCACACAACGCCAATGAGGCTCATCTGCAAGCCTCTTGGTGAGGAAGTCTGTTGGCTGTTGTGGAGTCTTTGATGTAGATCGGATTCACCGTCCCCCTCTTCACCTTCTTACGCAGCCAGTGCCACTTGATACGCATGTGCTTATTGAGCCCATGAAGCACAGCGTTCCTGGCCATTCCAAGAGCTCCCTTTGCTATCACAAAACAGCGGCGTAGCAACCTTTTGCTCCTGGCCAATCTCCTCCAATAGCCTCCTCAGCCAAATCACCTCCTTCACCCTGTGGAACATTGCCATGTACTCTGACCCGGAAGAGAGTGCTGTCTCCGTGTGCTTCTTGGACCTCCAACTAACAGGTCCTCCCCCTACTACGCAGATGTATCCTCCACAGATGAAGAGTCTTCCTCTCACAAAGCCAAGGCATCGGTAAAGCAAGTGAGAAAGAGCTTGCTTCTCCAAGCCTCTCCCCTTTCCTCATCACATCAAACCCCTTTCTGCTTCACCTGTGTGCAGAGCGGAGTATTGAACTCCAATGCTTGGGTGAGAGTTCAGATACTTTACCACACGCTCAGCTGCATCCACCTGCTCCTCAGATGGATTCTGACCACCCTAGCCAGCTGCCCAACTGAGAAAGAGATGTCAGGCTCGTGTGAACAGGCAGCAACAGAGGCTGCCCACCAAGGACTGGAAATGCTGGCTGCTCCTCAGCTCAAACCCCTGTATCCTCTTGCAGCCTTTACAAGTTTGAATTCGCTGGCAGGGGGAGTTGCAACTTGCGTTTTTTCTCAATCCTTACTTCTCCCCAAGCTCCTTGATAAACTACTCATGGTGCAGCTTCAACAACCTGTGATCCAGGTCTCTCTCCACGTGCATCCCGAGGTAGTAGTTTACCTCCCCAAGGTTCTTGCACTTGAAGTCTCCATCAGCTCTGCTACACCTTCTGTATCTCCTTCATGCTACTGCTAAAGAGAAGAATGTCGTCCACATAGACCAGAAATAGCACCAGCTTCTCCCCCCCCCTTGAGAAGATGCTCTCATCACAGCTGCTGGTCCATGAATCCACTCTCCTCTCTAAAACAGCTTCAATCCTGGTACCAGCAGCGTGGGCTGCTTCAAGCTGTAGATGGACTTTTTCAGCTTGCACACCCTGCCCGTACCATCCTCATACCCAGGTGG
The DNA here is from genome assembly GCA_948144175.1 of Closterium sp. NIES-65. Classification (NCBI taxonomy): domain Eukaryota; kingdom Viridiplantae; phylum Streptophyta; class Zygnematophyceae; order Desmidiales; family Closteriaceae; genus Closterium; species Closterium sp. NIES-65. The sequence goes on along the minus strand of CANXME010002320.1, from coordinate 286,684 downwards.
CTGCGTCATGTACACATCCTCCTCTAAAATCCCATTGAGGAATGCCGTTGATTTATCCATCTAAATGATGAATTTCCACTAACGCTTGCATCTGCCAACAAGACACAGAGGGTAGGGGGTTTGGCAGTGGGAGCAAAGATCTCATTGAAGTCCCGCTTCTCCTTCTGCATAACCCCTTAGCCATCAGCCTACTCTTGTAAATGGTGACCTGTCCCTTGTCATTGGTCTTGATTCTTAGCACCCATTTGCACTGTACGGCTTTCTTTCCCTCAGGCAGCACCACCAGCTCCCATGTCTCATTCTCTAGCAGGCTCTGTACTCAGCATCCCTGGAAAGCAGCCACTTGTCCCTATCTGGTCCAGCTAATGCTCCTCCATGCTAGCTGGTTCCTCTGGTGCAGGGGCAAGAAAACAGTAGGCAGGTTCATCCTCCTCATTCGGATCATAGCCAATGCGGTAGAATCAGCAATGCCTCCTCGGTCCCAAGCTGCTGCTCCGCTACATCAGCTCCTGTAGTCAGCTTCTTAGTAGCCATACGGGTACGTCACTGGCCTGGAGACAAGTGTCCTCCCATCCCTTCATAACGACACCCTTCGGCTTTTTAGTTTTCCCCTGCCGCTGCTCTCTCCCCCTCAGGATCCAGCAGCTCCACTAGTGCTAGTCTCTACACCCTTTTCTCCACCAGCAGGTGCCTCCTGTACCTTCTTTCCATCACCACCCTCTGCAGCTGCCTCCTCTCCCTCCTCCCACACACTAGGAGTTAGGTCCAGCTGCATGGTGATCTGCTCCATCTGCTGGGACACCCTGGCCTCCGGCTGTTTCTCCCCAGCTCCCATACATCATGCCCTCAACAAACTTCACATCCCTGCTGTCAAACAACACAGCACCCTCGGAAGGTTCCCACAGCAGCCATCCCTTGCTCTCAGCAGCCAGCCCCAAATGCACAGACCAAATTGCACTTGCCCCCAACTTACTGCGGGTAGGTCTTGGGGACGTGGGCGACTGCCATGCAACCGAACACCCTCAGCATGTCCACCGGGGGCTTCCTCCCAAGCCACCTCTCCAACGGCACCCACGAGTCATCCCCAACCTTTGGGAGTACCCTGTTCCTAGCGACGGTAGCGTGCCGAACAGCATGGGGCCACATCAAGTTGCCCAGCCCAGATTCTATGAGCAGCGCCCTAGCTGTCTCCAGAATTGTCCGGTTTGCCCGTTCTGCTACACCTTTAGACTGTGGGGTGTAAGCCGTGGTCAGCTCCCTCTGGATGCCTTGCTTCTTGAGCCAGGCCGTCATCTTAGCTCCAAGGAACTCACCACCCCGATCTGTCCTAATCCGCATCACCACACACCCCGCTTGCTTCTCCACGAATGGCAGCCAATCTTCCCGTATCGTAGAGGCGGCATGGTCCTTATGCTTCAGCGGATATGCCCACATAAGCCTGCTCCAATTATCCACTATGGTCAGAAAGTACCGCTACCCCTTGTGTCCCTGAACCGGCAGCGGCCCCACCAAGTCCATGTGGACCAGCTCCAACGGTTTCTTGCTCCTGCCAGCCACAGTATGGAAAGGGAAACGGGTAAACTTTGAGAGCAAACAGATTTCACAATTCTCATCAGGTGGCTGTCCGTTGAGCTTCAGACCCTTAACAGCTCCATCTTTCTCCAACTGCTTGAACAAGGGCATTGCCACATGCCCCAAGCGTCGGTGTGCAATTGCCCAATCCGTCTCCCCAGATCTGGCCGACACTTTCAGACCAACCCCTCCAACGGCGTTGCACTCCCTCTGGGATGCAGACCCCTCTCCAGCGTGCCCCCCACCATGCCACGCCAAAGCCGGCAGCTGCCACATGGATCTGTACACGTCTGTACTCTCATGCAGATCTCAAAGCACCCGATTGCCCAGCTGCCCCTTGTAAGTGCGTGCCCCATCCGTGCTAGTGCTCACCCAGACCTGCCAAGCTTACGGAGGGAAGTGAGGTTGGCCTTGAGTTCAGGAACAAGAAGAACGTCGTGCAGAACCAACGGCTTGCCATCCGCTCCCTTAAACGCAGCTCGTCCCGCAACAGCCACCTTCAACGCGTGTCCAGAGGCGGAGCACACCTCGTTGATCGGTGCAGCTTGTACGTGGTCCAGCAGAACTTTTCGCAGCGTCATCGTCCAAGCAGCGCCCGTTTCCAACACCCAATAATCCAAGGGGTGCAGCTCTGCTCCAACCTTGGCAGAGGCGTCTCCTTGCTCCCCCTGCGCCCCCTGCTCTCCAATATGGAAGAACTGGCCCGCGGTGCGCTCCTTCTTCTTTTCCGCACTGCCGTTGCTCTTCGGGTTATTGTTGGACGAATCGGCAACCATGCTCGCGCCATTTTTCTGGTTCCTCCGCGCGCCACCATCCTAGTGACGATTCAGGGGGGTCCATCCATCGGGTTTCTTATAGCACAAAAACCAGCGGTGCCCCTCCTTCTCACAATACCAGCAACTCCCTTTCATTTTGCCACCAGCACCCGACTTGCCCCCACGTCCAGATTTCGCACCGCGACCCCAACCGGTACCTCCTTGTTGGCCGTTGGAGTCGTCGTCCTTCTTTGCACCACATCCAGCACCACCAAAGCCACGTCCTCTGCCACGTCGGCTCCCTTGCATTCCGTAGCCGCTGCTGCCGTCGTCTCCACCCCTCAGGTGACGGCGACGGAAGTCCTCCTCTAGAATCTCTGTCCGCACCCACTCGAGTGTCCACGAGCTCTGGTTCTGCGGCAGGCTCAATCCGCTCGTAATTGAAGCCACGATTTGGCAGCAGCGAGAGCATCTTCAGGCACTTGGTCTGCTCCAGATAGGCGACTCCCGCGGTTGCCAACTTCCCGTAGAGGGTCGCGCAATTTGTCCAGGACAGGTTGCACCGGCTCTCCCCCGCTCAGGCACAACGCGGACAGCTCCCTCTCCAGCATCAATGTTGCAACAACGGAGGTCGGTGCGTGCAGCTCCTTCAACACAGTCCACGCCTTCGGACCGCACTCAACCTCCGCAAGCAGGTGCATGACGTGGTGACGCTGGTTCAGCTCCAAACTCTGCGACATCAAATAGTTGCCAGCCGAGGAGCGCTCGTCCCAATCTTCCTGCAGCGCGGGGTCACTCGGTCTAGGCTCCTCCCCAATCATTAGTTGCGGTAATCCAATCTGACGGAAATAGAATTGCATTTTCCAGGCCCAATCATCATAGCCCTGACCATTGAACTTCTCGACGGTGAAATTCTTCAGCACCACCTTGACCAGCGAGCCCTGGTTTGTTCGCGCTCCCCTTGGCGCTGAAATACCAGAATCATGGCTGCCGCTACAATCTTGGGCTGAAGATTCACCAGCTCCCGTCGAGGTGTTGCCCACCATAGCTACCTATATCGAGGATCACTATAACGCAGCTCTGATACCAGCTTGTTGGTGTAAGGGCCTAATAAACTCAAGCTAATAAGATCTTATCAAACTTAAAACCTCTCCTCGCGGTCACCTCCAAGGGTCCTTGGGTGCCTGGTACAAGACCAGCCCCTATCCTCGGGTCCGAGTTTGTAGAGAGAGGGATCAAGAGGGACTTTGTTAAAACAGCAAGAGTACCTTGAATGTCGCGCAGCGTATCGTGCAAACTATTGATCGGATTCAGCTGAGAATTTCCTATATCGAAGCTCGCTCCAAGAGCTTTAAAATGAACCAAGTTGCCTTGCGAAAAGTTCTGCCATTACGAAGTTATGGCTCGGACACTGTTTGCCTAGTGTTCGAGTGCTAGCGTACTAGCGTTGACTCGGGTAGCATTCCGCCGTCGCACCGCGTAGAAAGGAAATTCCAGCAAGGAAGGAATTCGCTTGAATCAATTTCACTATATTCAGGTACAAACAGAGAAGGAATATATAGTTCTAGCTAGCAAGGACCTTGGGAATCAACCGGGGAACAACCAGGGATGATCCCAAATAATTCCAAGCAACAGAACCAATCTGGCTGGACAAAACAGCAGGTGGTAGGTTGGTAAACAACCTCTGGTTCTGTTTTTCCAACCTGGGAAAACAACAACCAGGTTCAGGTCCTAAAAACAGAACCTGTTTTGTCTTTGCCCAACCAGCCAAATGCTGGTGCCGCTGGTTTCCCCTGGCCCTATAGCATGCAGATACAGACAAACAACATCCAACCTTCACCTAAATGGTACTCCTATAGTGCCTGCCCTGCTATACTATAGTCCGCCAAACAAAACAGTACAATTTCGAGTTGGATAGAACTCAATCTGCGTAATCAAGTAAGCCGAACCGCAAAGCTTCCATCTTGGGTTCCTTTGCGAGCTCGTCCTTTCTGCTTGTACTGTTCAAAGGGCGTACAATGTTATGCCGAAGGGCACAATGCGTGAGAACCTGCAAATGCTTCAAGCGAAAATTGCGAAAGCAAACAAACACACGAACATTCCATTCATACCCAAATGCATTCGCACACGCATACTCGTACAAACATACGGCAGGATGTCGTGCAATGTGAATTTATACCCAACACCAACAAGACACGGAGGGTAGGGGGTTTGGCAGTGGGAGCAAAGATCTCATTGAAGTCCTGCTTCTCCTTCTGCATAAACCCCTTAGCCACCAGCCTGCTCTTGTAGATGGTGACCTGTCCCTTTTCATCAGTCTTGATCCTTAGCACCCATTTGCACTCTACGGCTTTCTTCCCCTCAGGCAGCACCACCAGATCCTATGTCCCATTCTCTAGCAGGCTCTAGTACTCAGCATCCCTAGAATCCAGCCACTGGCCCCTATCTGGTCCAGCTAATGCCTCCTCCATGCTAGCTGGTTCCACTGGTGCAGGGGCAAGAAAACAGTAGGCAGGTTCATCCTCCTCCGGGTTATAGCCATTCGGTAGAATCAGCAAGGCCTCCTCTGTCCCAAGCTACTGCTCTGCTTCATCAGCTCCTGCAGTTTGCTTCTTAGTAGCCATACGGGTACGTCCTGGCTTGGAGACGGGTGTCTCCCATCCCATCATAACAACACCCTTTAGCTTGTTAGTTTTCCCCAGCTGCTGCTCTCCTCGCTCGGATCCAGCAGCTCCACTAGGGCTATCAATAGTCTCCACACCTTTGTTTTCACCAACAGGTGCCTCATGCACCTTCTCTCAATCACCACCCTCTGCAGCTGCCTCCTCTCCCTCCTCCCACACACTAGGAGTCAGGTCCAGCTGCATGGTGATCTGCTCCATCTGCTGGGACACCCTGGCCTCCAGCTGTTTCTCCCAGCTCCCATACATCATGCCCCCAACAAACTTCACATCCCTGCTATCAAACCACACATGGATGGTTCCCATAGCAGCCATCCCTTGCTCTCAGCAGCCAGCCCCAAATGCACACACCACATTGCACACGCCCCCAATTTACTGCGGTAGGGCTTGGGAACGTGGGCGACTGCCATGCAACCGAACACCCTCAGCATGTCCACTGGCGGCTTCCTCCCAAGCCACCTCTCCAACGGCACCCATGAGTCATCACCAACTTTAGTGAGCACCCTGTTCTTAGCGACGGTAGCGTGCCGAACAGCATGGGGCCGCATGGAGTTGCCCAGCCGAGATTCTATGAGCAGCGCCCTAGCTGTCTCCAGAATTGTCCGGTTCGCCCGTTCTGCTACACCGTTAGACTGTGGGGTGTAAGCCGTGGTCAGATCCCTCTGGATGCCCTGCTTCTTGAGCCAGGCCGTCATCTCAGCTCCAAGGAACTCACCACCCCGGTCTGTCTAAATCCGCTTCATCAGACACTCCGATTGCTTCTCTACGAGCGGAGGCTCCGTCGAAGCCAATCATCTCGCACTATGGAGGCCGTGTGGTCCTTCTGTTGTGGCGGATACGCCCACATGAGTCTGCTTTAATCATCCACAAGAGTTAAGAAATACCACTCCCCCTTGTGCCCTTGCACCAGCAGCGGCCCCACCAAGTCCATGTGGACCAGCTCCAAAGGCTTCTTGCTCCTGCCAGCCACACTATGGAAAGGAGAACGGGTAAGCTTTGAGAGCAGACATATTTCACAGTTATTTTCAGGTGGCTGTCCATTCAGATTCAGACCCTTAACGGCTCCATCTTTCTCCAACAGCTTCAACAAGGGCATTGCCACATGCCCCGTGCGTCGGTGTTCTGTTGCCCAATCCGTCTCCCCAGATCTTACCGATACTTTCACACCAACCCCTCCAACGGCGTTACATCCCCCCGGGGATGCAGACCCCTCTCCAGCCTGTCCCCCACAGTGCCACGCCGACGCTGGCAGCTGCCACATGGATCTGTACACGTCCTTGCTCTTGTGCAGATCCCAAAGCACCCGATTGCCTAGCTGCCCCTTGTAAGTGCGTGCCCTATCCGTGCTAGTGCTCACCCCAGCCTTGCCAAGCTTACGGAGAGAGATGAGGTTTGCCTTAACATCAGGAATGAGGAGAATGTTGTGCAGCACAACCGGCTTGCCGCCCGCTCCCTTAAACGCAACTCGTCCCGCACCAGCCACATTCAGCGCGTGTCCAGAGGTGAAGCACACCTCATTGATCGGTGCATCGCGTACGTTGTCCAGCAGGTCCTTGTGCGGCGTCATCGTCCAAGCAGTGCCAGTGTCTAACACCATATAGTCCAGGGGATGCAGCTCTGCTCCAACCTTGGCAGAGGCGTCTCCTTGATCCCCCTGCTCTCGAATATGGAAGAACTGGCCCGCGGTGCGCTCCTTCTTTTCTGCACCGCTGTTGCTCTTCAGGTTGTTGTCAGACGAATCGGCAACCATGTTCGCGCCGTTTCTCTGATTCCTCCGTGCGCCGCCATCCTGGTGACGATTCTGGGGGGGTCCATCCATCGGGTTTCTTATAGCACAAAAACCAGGGGTGCCCCTTCTTCTCACGATCCCAGATTTCGCACCGCGACCCCAACCGGTACCTCCTTGTTGGTCGTTGGAGTCGCCGTCCTTCTTTCCATCACATCCACCACCACCGAAGCCACGTCCTCTGCCACGTCGGCTCCTTTGCATCCCGTAGCCGCTGCTGACATCGTCTCGACCCCTCAGGTGGCGGCGACGGAAGTTCTCCTCCAGAATCTTCGTCCGCACCCACTCGAGTGTCCACGAGCTCTGGTTCTGCGACGGGCTCAATCCATTCGTGAATGGAAGCCACGATTCCGGCAGCACCGAGATCATCTTCAAGCATTTGGTCTGCTCTGAGTAGGTGATTCCCGCAGTCGCCAACTTAGAATAGAAGTCGCGCATCTTGTCCAGGATAGGTTGCAACGGCTCTCCCTTGCTCAAGCGCAACGCGGACAGCTCCCTCTCCAGCATCAACGTTGCGAAAACGGAGGTTGGGGCGTGCAGCTCCTTCAAAACGGTTCACGCCTTCAGACCGCACTCAACCTCCGGTAGCAGGTGCATGACTTGGTGTCGTTGGTTCAGCTCCAAACTCTGCAACATTAAAAAGTAGCCAGCCGAGGAGCGCTCGTCCCAATCTTTCTGCAGCGTGAGGTCACTAAATCGAGGCTCTTCCCCAATCATTAGTTTCACCAATCGAAGAGCTACCTATAACGAGGATCACTATAACGCAGCTCTGATACCAGCTTCTTGGTGCTAAGGCCTAATCAACTCAAGCTACAAGACTTAATCAAACTTAAAACCTCTCCTCGAGGTCACCTCCAAAGGTCCTTGGATGCCTGGTACAAGACCAGCCCCTATCTTCCGGTCCGAGTTTGTAGAGAGAGGAGTTAAGAGTGACTTGCCAAAATAACAAGAGTACCTTGAACGTCGCGCAGCGTATCGTGCAGATTATCGATCAGATTAAGCTGAGAATTTCATATATCGAAGCCCGCTCCAAGAGCTTTAGAATGAGCCAAGTTGCCTCGCGAAAGATCTGCCATTACTTAGTTATGGCCCGGACAGCGTTGGCCTAGCGTGTTGTGCTAGCGTACTAGCGCTGACTCGGGTAGCACTCCGTTGTCATACCGCGTAGAAACGAAATTCCAGAAAGGGAGGAATTTGCTTGAATCCAATTGGCTATATCCAGGTACAAACAGAGAAGAAATAAATAGTTATAGCTAGTAAGGACCTTGGGAATCAACTTGGGAACAACCAGGGATAATCCCAGATAACCAAGCAACAGAACCAACCTGGCTGGATAAAACAACAGGTGGTAGGTTGATAAACAACCCCTGGTTCTGTTTTTCCAACCTGGGAAACCAACAACAAGGTTGAGGTCCAAAAAAACATAACCTGTTTTGTTTTTGCCCAACCAGCCAAATGCTGGTTCCGCTGGTTTCCCCTGGCCCTGTAGCAAGCAGATACAGACAAACAACATCCAACCTTCACCCAAATTGTAACCCTATAGTGCCTGCCCTGCTACACTATAGTCAACCAAACAAAACAGTATAATTTCGAGTTGGACAGAACTGAATATGCGCAATCATTTCATCCGAACCGCAAAGCTTCCATCTCCGGTTCCTTTGCGAGCTCGTCCTTTCTGCTTGCACTGTTTATAGCGTGTACAATGATGTGCTGAAGTGCACATTGCGTGAGTACCTGCAAATGCATCAAGCAAAAATTGCAAAAGCAAATAAACACACGAACATTCAATTCACGCCCTAATGCATACGGATACGAATATTCGTACAAACAGACGGCAGGATATCGTCCAATGTGAATTTTCACCCAACATACATTGTGCACTATTGGTGTAAAGGCTATTATGACTTAATCAAACTTCAAACCTCTCCTCGGGGTCAACTCCAAGAGTTCCTGGGCTCCTGGTACAAGATCAGCCCCTATCCTCAGGTCCGAGTTTGTAGAGAGAAGATTAAAAATTAACTTAGCCAAATAAGCAAGAGTACCTTGATCGTCGCGCAGTGTATCGTGCAGACTGTCGATCAGATTAAAATGAGAAGTTGCTATTCCAAAGCTCGTTTCAAGAGCCAAGTTGCCTCGCGAAAAGTTTTGCCATTGTGAAGTTATGGCTTGGACAGCGTTAGCCTAGTGTCGCAGTGCTAGCATATTAGCGTTGACTCGGTAGCATACAGCCGTTGCACCGTGTAGAAACGAAATTCTAGCAACGTAAGAATTTGCTTGAATCAATTTCACTATATACAGATTACCAACATGGAAGGATTATAAAGCTAGAGCCAGCAGGGACCTTGGGAATGAACCTAGCAACAACAAGGGATGACCCAAAATAATTTTAAGAAACACAACCACCCTGGCTTGAAAAACTACAAGTAAGAGGTTCGTAAACAATCTCAGGTTCTGATTTTCCAACCTAAGACAACACCAACCAGGTTCAGGTTCTGAAAACAGAACCTATTTTGTCATAGTGCAACCACACAAAAGCTGGTTCCATTAGTTTCCCCTGGCCCTATAGCATGTAGATATACACAAACAATATCCAACCTTCACCTAATTATACCCCTATAGTGCCTGCCCTAGCACACTAAAGTTAACCAAACAAAACAGTACAATTTCGAGTTGGATATAATTAAATCTGTTCATTAAGATTAACCCAACGGCAAAGCTTCCATCTTGGGTTCCTTTGCGAGCTCGTCCTTTCTGCTTGCAGTGTTTATAGTGCGTACAATGTTGTGTTGAAGGGCACATTGCATGAGCACCTGCAAATGCGTCAAGCAAATAATGCGAAAGCAAACAAACACACGAACATTCCATTCACATGCAAATGCATTCGCACACGCAAATCCGTACCAACAGACGGCAGGGTGTCATGCAATGTGAGTTTGCAACCAACACATTCCTCCTCTGACTGCTGGATGCATCCGCATCTTTCCATGCTAGTTTATGCTCATTCCAATTATACCGAGACAATGCCAATGCGGCTCATCCGCAAGCCTCCTGGTAAGGAAATCTGCTGGCTGCTGGTGAGTCTTGATGTATATCGGGTTCACCGTCCCCCTCTTCACCTTCTTGCGCAGCGAGTGCCACTTGATACGCATGTGCCTGTTCAGCCCATGAAGCACAGCGTTCCTGGCCATCCAAGAGCCCCCTTGTTATCATAAAACAGTGGCGTAGCAACCTTCTGCTCCTGGCCAATTTCCTCTATTAGACTCTTTAGCCAAATCACCTCCTTTACCCTACAGAATATCGCCATGTATTCCTACTCCACGGACAAAGGGCTGTCTCTGTCTACTTCTTAGACTTTGAACTAACAGGTCCTCCCCCAACCACGTTGTTGGGTGCAAATCACATTGCACGACATCCTGCCGTCTATTTGTACGAGTATGGATATGCAAGTGCATTTGCGTGCGAATGGTGTGTTCGTGTCTTTGGTTGCTTTCACAATTTTTGCTGAAAGCATTCGCAGATACTCACGCAATGTGTGCTTTGGCACAATATTGTACGCGCTATGAACAGTGCAAGCAGAAAGGACGAGCCCGCAAAGGAACCCAAGATGGAAGCTTTGCAATTCAGTTAAATTGATTGCGCAGATTCAGTTCTATCCAACTCGAAATTGTACTGTTTTGTTTGGTTGACTATAGTGTAGCAGGGCAGGCACGATAGGGGTACAAATTAGGTGAAGGTTGGATGTTGTTTGTCTGTATCTGCATGCTACCGGGCCAGAGAAAACTAGCAAAACAAGAATTTGGCTGGTTGGGCAAGGACAAAACAGGTTCTGTTTTTAGGACCTAAACCTCGTTGTTGTTTTCCGAGTTTGGAAAAACAGAACCAGAGGTTGTCTACCAACCTGCTTCCTTCTGTTATCTCCAGCCAGGTTGGTTCTGTTGCTTCGAATTATTTGGGATCATCCCTGGTTGTTCCCAAGTAGATTCCTTCTTTGTTTGTACCTGGATATGGTCAACTTGATTCAAGCGAAATCCTTCCTTGCTGAAGTCTCGTTTTTACGTGGTTCAACTGCGGAGTGCTACCAAGTCAACACTAGTACGCTAGCACTCTATGGCTAGGCAAACGCTTTCCGAGCTATAACTCCGTAGTGGCAGATTGTTTTGCAAAGCAACTTGGCTCGTATTGAAGCTCTTAAAGCGAGCTTCGATGTAACAAATTCTCAGCTTAATCTGATTGACGGTCTAAACGATACACTGCGTGACGTTCAAGGTGCTCTTACTACTTTGGCTAAGTCATTCTTGACTCCTCTCTCTACAAACTTGGACCCGTAGATAGGGGCTGCTTTTGTACCAAGCACCCAAGGACCCTTGGAGGTGACCCTTTGGAGACTAGCGGTAGCACTAGTGGAGCTGCTGGATCCGAGGGAGGAGAGCAGCAGCAGGAGAAAACTAAGAAGCCGAAGGGTGTCGTTATAATGGGATGGCAGACACCTGTCTCCAAGCCAGGACGTACCCGTATGGCTACTAAGAAGCTGAATGTAGGATCAGGTGTAGCGGAGCAGCCGCTTGGGACCGAGGAGTTATTGCTGATTCTACCGCATGGCTATGATTCGGTTGGGGAGGATGAACCTGCCGACTGTTTTCTTGCCCCTGCACCAAAGGAACCAGCTAGCATGGAGAAGGCATTAGCTGGACCAAATAGGGAGCAGTGGCAGGTTTTTAAGGATGCTCAGTACCAAAGCCTACTAGAGAATGGGACATGGGATCTGGTGGTGCTGTCTGAAGGGAAGTATACCGTACAGTCCAAGTGGGTGCCAAGAATCAAGACCGATAACAAGGGACAGGCCACGATCTACAAGAGTAGGCTGGTGGCTAAGGGATTTATGCAAAAGGAGAACCCAGACTTCAATGAGATCTTTACTCCCACTGCCAAACCCCCTACCCTCCGTGTCTTGTTGGCAGATGCAGCCGTTAGTGGGGAATTTTTCATTCAGATGGATGTATCAACGGCATTCCTCAATGGGATTTTAGAGGAGGATGTGTACATGATACAGCCGCCTGGGTATGAGGGTAGTATGTGCAGGGTGTGCAAACTGAAAATGTCCTCTATGGCTTGAAGCTGGCGCCACGCTGTTGGTAGCAGAGATTGGCAGCTATTTTAGAGGAGATGGGATTCAGGACAAACAGCTGTGATGAGAGCCTTTTTTTCAAGGCGGAGGGGGAGAAGCTGGTGCTGTTTCTGGTTTACGTGGACGACATTCTTCTCTTTATCTGCAGCATGAAGGAGATTCAGAATGTGCAGCAGCAGCTGATGGAGAACTTCAAGTGCAAGAATCTTGGTGACCTAAAGTACTACCACGGGATGCACGTCGAAAGGGATCCAGATCACAGGTGGTTGAAGCTGCACCAGAAGAAGTTCATCAAGGACCTAGAGGAGAAGTATAGAATTGAGAATGAGCACAATGTTGGAACTCCCTTGCCATCAGAATTCAAGCTTGTAAAGGCTGCAGAGGATAAAGGGGTTGAGAATCAGGAGCAGCAGCAATTTCAGTCCCTGGTGGTAGCCTTTTGTACGCAGTAGTTCACACAAGGCCCGGCATTTCATTCTCGGTTGGGCAGCTGACAAGGGTGGTGCAGAATTCAACTTAGGAGTAGGTGGATGCAGCTGATATTGGTGTACGGGCCCAATAAACTCAAGCTATATAGACTTTATCAAACTTAAAACCTCTCCTCCGGGTTACCTTTAAGGGTCCTTGGGTGTCTGGTACAAGACCAGCCCCTATTCTCGAGTCGAGTTTGTAGAGAGAGGAGTGAAGAATGACTTAGCCAAAATAGCAAGAGTACATTGAACGTTCCGCAACGTATCGTGCAGACCGTTGATCGGATTAAGCTGAGAATTTCCTATATTGAGGCTCGCTCCAAGAGCTGTAAAATGAGCCATGTTGCCTCACGAAAAAATCTGCCATTATTGAGTTATTGCTCGTACAGCGTTTGCCTAGCACTGGGGCGCTAGCATACTAGCGTTGACTCGGGTAGCATTCCGCCGTCGCACCGCGTAGAAACGAAATTCCAGCAAGAAAGGATTTTGCATGAATCGATTCGGGATCATCCTTGGTTGTTCCCAGGTTGATTCCCAAGGTCCTTGCTAGCTAGAACTATTTATTCCTTCTTTATTTATACCTGGATATAGTCAATTCTGGTTCAAGCGAATTCCTCCCTTGATGTAATCTCGTTTCTATGCGGTGCGACAGCGGAATGCCACCCGAGTCATCGCTAGTAGACTAGCACTCCAACGCCAAGCAAACGCTGTCCGAGCCATAACTCCATACTAGCAGAACTTTTTGCGAAGCAACTTGGAATATTTTAAAGCTCGGGGAGCGAGCTTTGATATAGGAAATTCTCAACTTAATCCCATCGACGGTCTGCACGATACACTGCGCGAAGTTCAAGGTGGTCTTGCTATTTTCGCTAAATAATTCCTGACTTCTCTCCGTACAAACTCGGACCCGAGGATAAAGGCTGGTCTCATACCAGGCACCCAAGGACCCGTGGAGGTGACCCCGAGGAGAGGTTTTTAGTTTGATTAAGTCTTAAAAGCTTGAGTTTTTTAGGCCCTTACACTAAACAACCTTCTCCTAAATTGTATGCTTATACTGCCTGCCTTGCTACACTAAAGTCAACCAAACAAAACAGTACAATTTCGAGTTGGATATAATTGAATCTGCGCAATCAAGTTAGCTTAACCGCAAAGCTTCCATCTTGGGTTCCTTAGCGAGCTCTTTGTTTCTGCTTGTACTGCTCATTGCGCGTACAATGTTGTGCCGAAGCGCACAATGCGCAAGTACCTGCAAATGCTTGAAGCAAAATTTTCGAATGCAAACAAACATACGAACACACAATTCACACGCAAATGCATTCGCACACGTATACTCATACAAAGACACGGCACGATGTCCTGCAATGTAAATTTGCCAAGTACTTTGACTCCACGGAAGTGAGTGCCGTCCCTGTCTGCTTCTTTGACCTCCAACTAATACGTCCTCCTCCAACTACGCAGATGTATTGTCCAACAGATGAGGAATCCTCCTTCTGAGAGGCCCACGTAGTATCGGTAAAGCAAGTGAGAAAGAGCTTGCCGTCTCCAAGCCTCTCCCCCTTCTCTTTTAGCACCTCAACCACTTTTTGCTTCACCTGTGTAGATGCGGAGTATTGAACTCCAATGTGTGGGTGAGTATTCACGAACTTCATCACACGCTCAGCTGCATCCACCTGGTCCTCCGATGGATTCTGCACCACCCTTTCCAGCTGCCCAACAGAGAAAGAGATGTCGGTCCTCGTGTGAACCACTGCACACAAGAGGCTGCCCACCAAGGACTAGAATTGCTGCTGCTCCTCAGTTTCAACCCCTTCATCCTCTGCAGCCTTCACAAGCTTGAATTTTGTTGGCAGGGTAGTCGCAACCTTGCGCTCATTCTCAATCCCATACCTCTCCCCCAGCTCCTTAATGAACTTCTCCTGGTGCACCTTCAATCACCTATGATCTGGATCCCTCTCCATGTGCATTCTGAGGTAGAATTTTACCTCCCCAAGGTTTTTGCACTTGAAGTTCTTCATCAGCTGCTGCTGCACATTCTAAATTTCCTTCATGCTGCTTCAAAAAAGAAGAATATCGTCCACGTAGACCAGAAATATGGTGTCCCTCCCCCTTGAGAAAGAGGCTCTCATCGCAGCTGCTGCTCCTGAATCCCATCTCCTCTAAAACAGCTGCCAACTTCTGGTACCAGCAGCGTGGTGCCTGCTTTAAGCCGTATATAGACTTTTTCAGCCTGCACACCCTGCCTGTACCATCCTCGTAACTATTGGGTGCAAATTCACATTGCACGACATCCTGCCGTCTGTTTGTACGAGTATGCGTGTGCGAATGCATTTGGGTATGAATGGAATGTTTGTGTGTTTGTTTGCTTTCGCAATTTTCGCTTGAAGCGTTTGCAGGTACTCACGCATTGTGCGCTTCAGCATAACATTGTACGCGCTATGAACAGTACAAGCAGAAAGGACGAGCTCACAAAGGAACCCAAGATGAAAGCTTTGCGGTTCGGCTTACTTGATTGCGCAGATTCAGTTCTATCCAACTCGAAATTGTACTGTTTTGTTTGGTTGACTATAGTGTAGCAGGGGAGGCACTATAGGGGTACAATTTAGGTGAAGGTTGGATGTTGTTTGTCTGTATCTGCATGCTACAGGGCCAGAGGAAACCAGCGGAACCAGCATTTGGCTGGTTGGGTAACGACAAAACAGGTTCTGTTTTTAGGACCTGAACCTGGTTGTTGTTTTCTCAGGTTGGAAAAACAGAACCAGAGGTTGTTTACCAACCTACCACCTGCTGTTTTGTCCAGCCAGGTTGGTTCTGTTGCTTTGAATTATTTGGGATCATCCTTGGTTGTTCCCAGGTTTATTCCCAAGGTCCTTGCTAGCTAGAACTATTTATTCTATCTCTGTTTGTACCTGAGTATAGTCAATTTGATTCAAGCGAATTCCTCCCTTCCTGGAATTTCCTTTCTACGCGGTGCAACGGCGGAATGGTACCCGAGTCATCGCTAGTACGCTAGCACTCCAACGCTAGGCAAATGCTGTCCGAGCCATAACTTCGTAATGGCAGAACTTTTCGCAAGGCAACTTGGTTCATTTTAAAGCTCTTGGAGCGAGCTTCGATATAGGAAATTCTCAGCTTAATCCGATCGACGGTCTGCATGATACGCTGCGCAACGTTCAAGGTACTCTTGCTGTTTTGACTAAGTCCCTCTAGATCCCTCTCTCTACAAACTCGGACCCGAGGATAGGGGCTGGTCTTGTACCAGGCACCCAAGGACCCTTGGAGGTGACCCCAAGGAGAGGTTTTAAGTGTGATAAAGTCTTAATAGATTGAGTTTATTAGGCCCTTACACCAACAAGCTGGTATCAGAGCTGCGTTATAGTGATCCTCGTTATAGGTAGCTATGACGGGAAACACCTCGACGGGAGCTGGTGAATCTTCAGCCCTAGATCGTACCGGCAGCCATGATTCTGGTGTTTCAGCACCAAGGGGAGCGCGAACAAACCAGGCCTCGCTGGTCAAGGAGGTGCTAAAGAATTTCACCGTAGAGAAGTTCAATGGTGAGGGCTATGATGATTGGGCCTGGAAAATGCAACTCTATTTCCGTCAGATTGGGTTGCTGAAACTAATGATTGGGGAGGAGCCTAGACCGAGTGACCCCGCGCTGCAGGAAGATTGGGACGAGCGCTCCTCGGCTGGCTACTATTTGATGTCGCAGAGTTTGGAGTTGAACCAGCGTCACCACGTCATGCACCTGCTGCCGGAGGTTGAATGCGGTCCGAAGGCGTGGACTGTGTTGAAGGAGCTGCACGCCCCGACCTCCGTTGTTGCAACATTGATGCTAGAAAGGGAACTGTCCGCGTTGCGCCTGAGCGAGGGAAAGCCTATGCAACCTGTCCTGGACAAATTGCGCGACCTCTACGCGAAGTTGGCGACCGCGGGAATCACCTACCCGGAGCAGACCAAGTGCCTGAAGATGCCCTCGCTGCTGCCGGAATCGTGGCTTCTATTCACGAGCGGATTGAGCCTGCCGCAGAACCAGAGCTCGTGGACACTCGAGTGGGTGCGGACAAAGATTCTAGAGGAGGACTTCCGTCGCCGTCAACTGAGGGGTGGAGACGACGGCAGCGGCGGCTACAGAATACAAGAGAGCCGACGTGGCAGAGGACATGGCTTCGGTGGTGCTGGACGCGGTGCAAAGAAGGAGGACGACTCCAACGACCAACAAGGAGGTACCGGTTGGGGTCGCGGTGCAAAATCTGGACGTGGGGGCAAGTCGGGTGCTGGTGGCAAAATGAAAGGGAGTTGCTGGTATTGTAAGAAAGAGGGGCACCCCTGGTTTTTGTGCTTTAAGAAACCCGATAAATGGACCCCCCAGAATCGTCACCAGGATGGCGGCGCGCGGAGGAACCAGAAAAACGGCGCGAGCATGGTCGCCGATTCGTGTGACAACAACCCGAAGAGCAACGGCGGTGCGGAAAAGAAGAAGGAGCGCACCGCGGGCCAGTTCTTCCATGTTGGAGAGCAGGGAGAGCAAGGGGAGCAAGAAGACGCCTCTGCCAAGGTTGGAGCAGAGCTGCACCCTCTGGATTATTGGGTGTTGGACACGGGCGCTGCTTGGACGATGACGCCGCGAAAAGACCTGCTGGACCACGTACGAGCTGCACCGATCAACGAGGTGTGCTCCGCCTCTGGACACGCGCTGAAGGTGGCTGGTGCGGGACGAGCTGCGTTTAAGGGAGCGGATGGCAAGCCAGTGGTGCTGCACGACGTTCTCCTTGTTCCTGAACGCAAGGCCAACCTCATCTCCCTCCGTAAACTTGGCAAGGCTGGGGTGAGCACTAGCACGGATGGGGCACGCACTTACAAGGGGCAGCTGGGCAATCGGGTGCTTTGGAATCTGCACGAGAGCACGGACGTGTACAGATCCATGTGGCAGCTGCCGGCGTTGGCATGGCATGGTGGGGGGCAGGCTGGAGAGGGGTCTGCATCCCAGGGGGAGTGCAATGCCGTTGGAGGGGTTGGTGTGAAAGTGTCGGCCAGATCTGGGGAGACGGATTGGGCAATGGCACACCGATGCTTGGGGCATGTGGCAATGCCCTTGTTGAAGCAGTTGGAGAAAGATGGAGCCGTTAAGGGTCTGAAGCTGAGCGGACAGCCATGTGATGAGAATTGTGAAATCTGTTTGCTCTCAAAGTTTACCCGTTTCCCCTTCCATAGTGTGGCTGGCAGGAGAAAGAAGCCGTTGGAGCTGGTCCACATGGACTTGGTGGGGCCGCTGCCGGTTCAGGGACACAAGGGGGAGCGGTACTTTCTGACCATAATGGATGATTGGAGCAGGCTTATGTGGGCACATCCGCTAAAGCAGAAGAACCATGCCGCCTCTACGATACGGGAAGATTGGCTGCCATTCGTGGAGAAGCAAGCGGAGTGTGTGGTGAAGCGGATTAGGACAGATCGGGGTGGTGAGTTCCTTGGAGCTAAGATGACGGCCTGGCTCAAGAAGCAGGGCATCCAGAGGGAGCTGACCACGGCTTACACCCCACAGTCCAACGGTGTAGCAGAACGGGCGAACCGGACAATTCTGGAGACAGCTAGGGCGCTGCTCATAGAATCTGGGCTGGGCAACTTGATGTGGCCCCATGCTGTTCGGCACGCTGCCGACGCTAGGAATAGGGTACTCACAAAGGTTGGGGATGACTTGTGGGTGCCGTTGGAGAGGTGGCTTGGGAGGAAGCTGCCGGTGGACATGCTGAGGGTGTTCGGTTGCATGGCAGTCGCCCACGTCCCCAAGACCTACCGCAGTAAGTTGGGGGCAAGTGCAATTTGGTGTGTGCATTTGGGGCTGGCTGCTGAGAGCAAGGGATGGCTGCTCTGGGAACCTTCCAAGGGTATGTTGTTTGACAGCAGGGATGTGAAGTTTCTTGAGGGCATGATGTATGGGAGCTGGGAGAAACAGCCGGAGGCCAGGGTGTCCCCGCAGATGGAGCATATCACCATGCAGCTGGACCTGACTCCAAGTGTGTAGGAGGAGGGAGAGGAGGCAGCTGCAGAGGGTGGTGATGGAGAGAAGGTGCAAGAGGCACCTGCTGGTGGAGGTGATGGTGTGGAGACTAGTGGTAGCACTAGTGGAGCTGCTGCATCCGAGGGAGAAGAGCAGCAGCAGGGAAAAACTAAGAAGCCGAAGGGTGTTGTTATGAGGGGATGGGAGACACCCGTCTCCAGGCCAGGACGTACCCGTATGGCTACTAAGAAGCTGACTGCAGGAGCTGATGTAGCAGAGCAGCAGCTTGTGACAGAGGAGGCATTGCTGATTCTACCGCATGGCTATGATCCAGGTGAGGAAGATGTACCTGCCTACTGTTTTCTTGCCCCTACACCGGAGGAACCAGCTAGCATGGAGGAGGCATTAGCTGGACCAGATAGGAAGAAGTGGCTGGTTTCCAAGGATGCTGAGTACCAGAGCCTGCTAGAGAATGGGACATGGGAGCTCGTGGTGCTGCCTGAGCGGAAGAAAGCCGTACAGTGCAAATGGGTGCTAAGGATCAAGACCGATAACAAGGGAGAGGTCACCATCTACAAGAGTAGGCTGGTGGCTAAGGGGTTTATGCAGAAGGAGAAGCGGGACTTCAATGAGATCTTTGCTCCCACTGCCAAACCCCCTGCCCTCTGTGTCTTGTTGGCAGATGCAACCATTAGTGGGAAATTCATCATTCAGATGGATATATCAACGGCATTCCTCAATGGGATTTTAAAGGAGGATGTGTACATGACGCAGCCACCTGGGTATGAGGATGGTACGGGCAGGGTGTGCAAGCTGAAAAAGTCCATCTACGGCTTGAAGCAGGCGCCACGCTACTGGTACCAGAATTTGGCAGCTGTTTTTGAGGAGATGGGATTCAGGACCAGCAGCTGTGATGAGAACCTCTTTCTCAAGGGGGAGGGGGAGAAGCTGGTGCTGTTTCTGGTCTATGTGGACGACATTCTTCTCTTTAGCAGCAGCATGAAGGAGATCCAGAAGGTGCAGGAGTAGCTGATGGAGAACTTCAAGTGCAAGAACCTTGGGGAGGTAAAGTACTACCTCGGGATGCACGTGGAGAGGGATCTGGATCACAGGTGGTTGAAGCTTCACCAGGAGAAGTTCATCAAGGAGCTGGGGGAGAAGTACGGGATTGAGAATGAGCGCAAAGTTGCAACTCCCCTGCCAGGAGAATTCAAGCTTGTGAAAGCTGCAGAGGATGGAGGGGTTGAAGTCGAGGAGCAGCAGTAATTTCAGTCCTTGGTGGGAGCCTCTTGTATGCAGCAGTTCACACGAGGCCCGACATCTCTTTCTCAGTTGGGCAGCTGGCTAGGGTGGTGCAGAATCCATCAGAGGAGCAGGTGGATGCAGTTGAGCGTGTGGTGAAGTATCTAAACTCTCACCCAAGCATTGGAGTTCAATAGTCCGCATCTGCACAGGTGAAGCAGAAAAGGGTTGAGGTGCTGAAAGAGAAGGGGGAGAGGCTTGGAGAAGGCAAGCTCTTTCTCACTTGCTTTACCGATGCTACGTGGGCCTCTGAGAAGGAGGATTCCTCATCTATGGGAGGATACATTTGCGTAGTTTGGGAGGACCGGTTAGTTGGAGGTCAGAGAAGCAGACGGAGACAGCACTCTCTTCCGTGGAGTCAGAGTACATGGCAATGTTCCATGGGGTGAAGGAGGTGATTTGGCTGAGGAGGCTGTTGGAAGAGATTGGCCAGGAGAAAAAGGTTGCTACGCCGCTGTTTTGTGATAGTAAGGGAGCTCTTAGAATGGCCAGGAACGCTGTGCTTCATCGGCTCAATAAGCACATGCGTATCAAGTGGCACTGGCTGCGTAAGGAGATGAAGAGGGGGACGGTGAATCCGATCTATATCAAGACTCACCAGCAGCCAGCAGACTTCCTCACCAAGAGGCTTGCAGATGAGCCTCATTGGCGTTGTGTGCGCATGAGTGGAATGAGCATGAACTAGTATGGAATGATGGGGATGCAGCCGGCAGGTTGAGGGGGAGTGTGTTGGGTGCAAATTCACATTGCAAGACATCCTGCCATCTGTTTGTACAAGTATGCGTGTGCGAATGCATTTGGGTATGAATGGAATGTTTGTGTGTTTGTTTGCTTTCGCAATTTTCGCTTGAAGCATTTGCAGGTACTCACGCATTGTGCGCTTCGGCATAACATTGTACGCGCTATGAACAGTACAAGCAGAAAGGACGAGCTCGCAAAGGAACCCAAGATGGAAGCTTTGCGGTTTGGCTTACTTGATTGCGCAGATTCAGTTCTATCCAACTCGAAATTGTGCTGTTTTGTTTGGTTGACTATAGTGTAGCAGGGCAGGCACTATAGGGGTACAATTTAGGTGAAGGTTGGATGTTGTTTGTCTGTATCTGCATGCTACAGGGCCAGGGGAAACCAGCTGAACCAGCATTTGGCTGGTTGGGTAAAGACAAAACAGGTTCTGTTTTTAGGACCTGAACCTGGTTGTTGTTTTCCTAGGTTGGAAAAACAGAACCAGAGGTTGTTTACCAACCTACCACCTGCTGTTTTGTCCAGCCAGGTTGGTTCTGTTGCTTGGAATCATTTGGGATCATCCTTAGTTGTTCCCAGGTTTATTCCCAAGGTCCATGCTAGCTAGAACTATATATTACTTCTCTGTTTGTACCTGAATATAGTCAATTTGATTCAAGCGAATTCCTTCCTTGCTGGAATTTTGTTTCTACGCGGTGCGACGGCGGAATGCTACCCGAGTCAACGCTATTACGCTAGCACTCCAACACTAGGCAAACGCTGTTTGAGCCATAACTTCGTAATGGCAGAACTTTTCGCGAGGCAACTTGGTTCATTTTAAGCTCTTGGAGTGAGCTTCGATATAGTAAATTCTCAGCTTAATCCGGTCGACGGTCTGCACGATACGCTGCGCGACGTTCAAGGTACTCTTGCTGTTTTGACTTAGTCCCTCTTGATCCCTCTCTCTACAAACTCGGACCCGAGGGTAGGGGCTGGTCTTGTACCACGCACCCAAGGACCCTTGGAGGTGACCCCGAGGCGAGGTTTTAAGTTTGATAAAGTCTTAATAGCTTGAGTTTATTTGGCCCTTACACCAACAAGCTGGTATCAGAGCTGCGTTGTACTGATCCTCGTTATAGGTAGCTATGGCGGGGAACACCTCGGCGGGAGCTGGTGAATCTTCAGCCCAAGATTGTAGCGGGAGCCATGATTCTGGTGTTTCAGCGCCAAGGGGAGCGCGAACAAACCAGGGCTCGCTGGTCAAGGAGGTGCTGAAGAATTTCACCGTCGAGAAGTTCAATGGTGAGGGCTATGATGATTGGGCTTGGAAAATGCAACTCTACTTCCGTCAGATTGGATTGCTGAAACTAATGATTGGGGAGGAGCCTAGACCGAGTGACCCCGCCCTTCAGGAAGATTGGGACGAGCGCGTTTCGGCTGGCTACTATTTGATGTCGCAGAGTTTGGAGCTGAGCCAGCGTCACCACGTCATGCACCTGCTGCCGGAGGTTGAGTGCAGTCCGAAGGCGTGGACCGTGTTGAAGGAGCTGCACGCCCCGACCTCCGTTGTTGCAACATTGATGCTAGAGAGGGAGCTGTCCGCGTTGCGTCTGAGCGAGGGAGAGCCGGTGCAACCTGTCCAGGACAAATTGCGCGACCTCTACGCGAAGTTGGCGACCGCGGGAATCACCTACCCGGAGCAGACCAAGTGCCTGAAGATGCTCTCGCTGCTGCCGGAATCGTGGCTTCAATTCACGAGCGGATTGAGCCTGCCGCAAAACCAGAGCTTGTGGACGCTCGAGTGGGTGCGGACGAAGATTCTGGAGGAGGACTTCCGTCGCCGCCAACTGAGGGGTGGAGACGACGGCAGCAGCGGCTACGAGATGCAAGGGAGCCGACGAGGCAAAGGACATAGCTTCGCTGGTGCTGGACGCGGTGCAAAGAAAGACGACGACTCCAACGACCAACGAGGTACCGGTTGGGGTCGCGGTGCGAAATCTGGACGTGGGGGCAAGTCGGGTGCTGGTGGCAAAATGAAAGGGAGTTGCTGGTATTGTGAGAACGAAGGGCACCCCTGGTTTTTGTGCTATAAGAAACCCGATGGATGGACCCCCCAGAATCGTCACCAGGATGGCGGCGCGCGGAGGAACCAGAAAAACGGCGCCAACATGGTCGCTCATTCGTAGGACAACAACCCGAAGGGCAACGGCGGTGCAGAGAAGAAGAAGGAGCGCACCGCGGGCCAATTCTTCCATATTGGAGAGCAGGGGGAGCAGGGAGAGCACGGAGACGCCTCTGCCAAGGTTGGAGCAAAGCTGCACCCCCTGGATTATTGGGTGTTGGACACTGGCGCTGCTTGGACGATGACGCCGCGTAAAGACCTGCTGGACCACGTACAAGCTGCACCAATCAACGAGATGTGCTCCGCCTCTGGACACGCGCTGAAGGTGGCTGGTGCGGGACGAGCTGCGTTTAAGGGAGCGGATGGCAAGCCGGTGGTGCTGCACGACGTTCTCCTTGTTCCTGAACTCAAGGCCAACCTCATCTCCCTCCGTAACCTTGGCAAGTCTGGGGTGAGCACTAGCACGGATGGGGCACGCACTTACACGGGGCAGCTGGGCAATCGGGTGCTTTGGGATCTGCACGAGAGTAAGGACGGGTACAGATCCATGTGGCAGCTGCCGGCGTTGGCGTGGCATGGTGGGGGGCAGGCTGGAGAGGGGTCTGCATCCCAGGGGGAGTGCAACTCCGTTGGAGGGGTTGGTGTGAAAGTGTCGGCCAGATCTGGGGAGACGGATTGGGCAACTGCGCACCGACGTTTGGGGCATGTGGCAATGCCTTTGCTGAAGTAGTTGGAGAAGGATGGAGCCGTAAAGGGCTTGAAGCTGAACGGACAACCACCCGATGATAACTGTAAAATTTGCCTCCTCCAAAGTTCACCCGTTTCCCCTTCCATAGTGTGGCTATGATCCGAATGAGGAGGATGAACCTGCCTATTGTTTTCTTGCCCCTGCACCAGAGGAACCAGCTAGCATGGAGGAGGCATTAGCTGGACCAGATAGGGACAAGTGGCTTCTTTCCATTGATGCTGAGTACCAGAGCCTGCTAGAGAATGGGACATGGGAGCTGGTGGTGCTGCCTGAGGGAAAGAAAGCCGTACAGTGCAAATGGGTGCTAAGGATCAAGACCAATGACAAGGGACAGGTCACCATCTACAAGAGCAGGCTGATGGCTAAGGGGTTTATGCAGAAGGAGAAGCGGGACTTCAATGAGATCTTTGCTCCCACTGCCAAACCCCCTACCCTTCGTGTCTTGTTGGCAGATGCAGCCGTTAGTGGGAAGTTCATTATCTAGATGGATATATCAACGGCATTCCTCAATGGGATTTTAGACGAGGATGTGTACATGACGCAGCCACCTGGGTATGAGGATGGTACGGGCAGGGTGTGCAAGCTGAAAAAGTCCATCTACGGCTTGAAGCAGGCGCCACGCTGCTGGTACCAGAAGTTGGCAGCTGTTTTAGAGGAGATGGGATTCAGGACCAGCACCTATGATGAGAGCCTCTTTCTCAAGGGGGAGGGGGAGATGCTGGTGCTGTTTCTGGTCTATGTGGACGACATTCTTCTCTTTAGCAGCAGCATGAAGGAGATCCAGAAGGTGCAGCAGCAGCTGATGGAGAACTTCAAGAGTTAAAGTACTACCTCGGGATGCACGTGGAGAGGGATCTGGATCACAGGTGGTTGAAGCTGCTCCAGGAGAATTTCATCAAGGAGCTTGGGGAGAAGTACGGAATTGAGAATGAGCGCAAGGTTGCAACTTCTCTGCCAGCAGAATTCAAGCTTGTGAAATCTGTAGAGGATGAAGGGGTTGAAGCCGAGGAGCAGCAGCAATTTCAGTCCTTGGTGGGCAGCCTCTTGTATGCAGCAGTTCACACGAGGCCCGACATCTCTTTCTCGGTTGGGCAGTTGGCCAGGGTGGTGCAGAATCCATCAGAGGAGCAGGTGGATGCAGCTGAGCGTGTGGTGAAGTATCTGAACTCTCACCCAAGCATTGGAGTTCAATACTTTGCATCTGCACAGGTGAAGCAGAAAGGGGTTGAGGTGCTGAAAGAGAAGGGGGAGAGGCTTGGAGAAGACAAGCTCTTTCTCACTTGCTTTACCGATGCTACGTGGGCCTCTGAGAAGGACGGTTCCTCATCAGTGGGAGGATACATCTGCGTAGTTGGAGGAGGACCTGTTAGTTGGAGGTCAAAGAAGCAGACGGAGACAGCACTCTCTTCTGTGGAATCAGAGTACATGGCGATGTTCCATGGGGTGAATGAGATGATTTGGCTGAGGAGGCTGTTAGAGGAGATTGGCCAGGAGCAAAAGGTTGCTACGCCGTTCTTTTGTGATAGCAAGGGAGCCCTTGGGATGGCCAGGAACGCTGTGCTTCATGGGCTCAATAAGCACATGCGTATCAAGTGGCACTGGCTGCGTAAGGAGGTGAAGAGGGGGACGGTGAATCCGATCTACATTAAGACTCAATAGCAGCCAGCAGACTTCCTCACCAAGAGGCTTGCGGAAGAGCCTCATTGGCGTTGTGTGCGCATGAGTGCAATGAACATGAACTAGTATGGAATGATGGGGATGCAGCCGGCAGGCTGAGGGGGAGTGTGTTGGGTGCAAATTCACATTGCACAACATCCTGCCGTCTGTTTGTACGAGTATGCGTGTGCGAATGCATTTGCGTGTGAATGGTATGTTCGTGTGTTTGTTTGCTTTCGCAATTTTAGCTTGAAGCATTTGCAGGTACTCGCACAATGTGCGCTTCGGCATAACATTGTACGCACTATGAACAGTACAAGCAGAAAGGACGAGCTCGCAAAGGAACCCAAGATGGAAGCTTTGTGGTTCGGCTTACTTGATTGCGCAGATTCAGTTCTATCCAACTCGAAATTGTACTGTTTTGTTTGGTTGACTATAGTGTAGCAGGGCAGGCACTATAGGGGTACAATTTAGGTGAAGGTTGGATGTTGTTTGTCTGTATCTGCATGCTACAGGGCCAGGGGAAACCAGCGGAACCAGCATTTGGCTGGTTGGGCAAAGACAAAACAAGTTCTGTTTTTTGGACCTGAACCTGGTTGTTGTTTTCCCAGGTTGGAAAAACAGAACCAGAGGTTGTTCACCAACCTACCACCTGCTATTTTGTCCAGCCAGGTTGGTTCTATTGCTTGGAATTATTTGGGATCATCCCTGGTTGTTCCCTGGTTGATTCCCAAGGTCCTTGCTAGCTAGAGCTATTTATTCCTTCTCTGTTTGTACCTGAATATAGTGAAATTGATTCAAGCGAATTCCTCCCTTCCTGGAATTTCGTTTCTACGCGGTGCGACGGCGGAATGCTACCCGAGTCAACGCTAGTACGCTAGCACTCCAACGCTAGGCTAACGCTGTCCGAGCCATAACTTCGTAATGGCAGAACTTTTCGCGAGGCAACTTGGCTTATTTTAAAGCTCTTAGAGTGAGCTTCGAGATAGGAAATTCTCAGCTAAATCCGATCGACGGTCTGCACGATACGCTGCGCGACGTTCAAGGTACTCTTGCTGTTTTGACTAAGTCCCTCTTGATCCCTCTCTCTACAAACTCGGACCCGAGGATAGGGGCTGGTCTTGTACCAGGCACCCAAGGACCCTTGGAGGAGACCCCGAGGAGAGGTTTTAAGTTTGATAAAGTCTTAATAGCTTGAGTTTATAAGGCCCTTAAACCAACAACAGCTGGGGCGCTGCTCATAGAATCTGGGCTGGGCAACTTGATGTGGCCCCATGGGTATATGAGGATGTGTACCTGACGCAGCCACCTGGGTATGAGGATGGTACGGGCAGGGTGTGCAAGCTGAAAAAGTCCATCTACGGCTTGAAGCAGGCGCCACGCTGCTGGTACTCGAAGTTGGCAGCTGTTTTAGAGGAGATGGGATTCAGGACCAGCACCTGTGATGAGAACCTCTATCTCAAGGGGGAGGGGGAAAAGCTGGTGCTGTTTCTAGTCTATGTGGACGTCATTCTTCTCTTCAGCAGCAGCATGAAGGAGATCCAGAAGGTGCAGCAGTAGCTGATGGAGAACTTCAAGTGCAAGAACCTTGGGGAGGTAAAGTACTACCTCGGGATGCACGTGGAGAGAGATTTGGATCACAGGTGGTTGAAGCTTCACCAGGAGAAGTTCATCAAGGAGCTGGGGGAGAAGTACGGGATTGAGAATGAGCGCAAAGTTGCTACTCCCCTACCAGCAGAATTCAAGCTTGTGAAAGCTGCAAAGGATGAAGGGGTTGAAGCCGAGGAGCAGCAGCAATTTCAGTCCTTGGTGGGCAGCCTCTTGTATGCAGCAGTTCACACGAGGCCCGACATCTCTTTCTCCGTTGGGCAGCTGGCTAGGGTGGTGCAGAATCCATCACAGGAGCAGGTGGATGCAGCTGAGCGTGTGGTGAAGTATCTGAACTCTCACCCAAGCATTGGGGTTCAATACTCCGCATCTGCACAGGTGAAGCAGAAAAGGGTTGAGGTGCTGAAAGAGAAGGAGGAGAGGCTCGGAGAAGGCAAGCTCTTTCTCACTTGCTTTGCCGATGGTACGTGGGCTTCTGAGAAGCAAGAGTCCTCATCTGTGGGAGGATACATCTGCGTAGTTGGGGAGGACCGGTTAGTTGGAGGTCAAAGAAGCAGACGGAGACAGCACTCTCTTCCATGGAGTCAGAATACATGGCAATGTTTCATGGGGTGAAGAAGGTGATTTGGCTGAGGAGGTTGTTGGAGGAGATTGGCCAGAAGCAAAAGGTTGCTACGCCGCTGTTTTGTGATAGCAAGGGAGCTCTTGGAATGGCCAGGAACGCTGTGCTTGATGGGCTCAATAAGCACATGCGTATCAAGTGGCACTGGCTGCGTAAGGAGATGAAGAGGGGGACGGTGAATCCGATCTACATCAAGACTGACCAGCAGCCAGCAAACTTCCTCACCAAGAGGCTTGCAGATGAGCCTCATTGGCATTGTGTGCGCATGAGTGGAATAAGCATGAACTAGTATGGAATGATAGGGATGCAGCCGTCAGGCTGAGGGGGAGTGTGTTGGGTGCAAATTCACATTGCACGACATCCTGCCTTCTGTTTGTACGAGTATGCGTGTGCGAATGCATTTGGGTATGAATGGAAGGTTCGTGTGTTTGTTTGCTTTCGCAATTTTTGCTTGAAGCATTTGCAGGTACTCACGCATTGTGCACTTCGGCATAACATTGTAGGCGCTATCAGCAGTACAAGCAGAAAGGATGAGCTCGCAAAGGAACCCAAGATGAAACCTTTGCGGTTCAACTTACTTGATTGCGCAGATTCAGTTTTATCTAACTCGAAATTGTACTGTTTTGTTTGGTTGACTATAGTGTAGCAGGGCAGGCACTATAGGGGTACAATTTAGGTGAAGGTTGGATGTTGTTTGTCTGTATCTGCATGCTACAGGGCCAGGGGAAACCAGCGGAACCAGCATTTGGCTGGTTGGGCAAAGACAAAACAAGTTCTGTTTTTTGGACCTGAACCTGGTTGTTGTTTTCACAGGTTGGAAAAACAGAAGCAGAGGTTGTTTACCAACCTACCACCTGCTGTTCTGTCCAGCCCAGTTAGTTCTGTTGCTTGGAATTATTTGGGATCATCCCTGGTTGTTCCCAGGTTGAATCCCAAGGTCCATGCTAGCTAGAACTATTTATTCATTCTCTGTTTGTACCTGGATATAGTCAATTTGATTCAAGCCAATTCCTTCCTTCCTAGAATTTCGTTTCTAAGCAGTGCGACGGCGGAATGCTACCCGAGTCAACGCTAATATGCTAGCACTTCAACACTAGGCAAACACTGTCCGAGCCATAACTTCATAATGGCAGAACTTTTTGTGAGGCAACTTGGTTCATTTTAAAGCTGTGAGAGCAAGCTTCGATATAAGAAATTCTCAGCTTAATCCGATCGACGGTCTGCACGATACGCTGCGCGACATTCAAGGTACTCTTGCTGTTTTGACTAAGTCCCTCTTGATCCCTCTCTCTACAAACTCGGACCCGAGGATAGGGGCTGGTCTTGTACCAGGCACCCAAGGACCCTTGGAGATGACCCCGAGGACAGGTTTTAAGTTTGATAAAGTCTTAATAGCTTGAGTTTATTAGGCCCTTTCACCAACAGTAACCAGGCTATGCGTCATATACACATCCTCCTCTAAAATCCCATTGAGAAATGCCTTTCATATATCCATCTGAATGATGAATTTCCCACTAACGGCTGCATCGGCCGACAACACACAAAGGGTAGAGGGCAAAGATCTTAATGAAGTCCGGCTTCTGCTTCAGCATAAACCCCTTAGCCACCAGCCTACTCTTGTGGATGGTGACCTGTCCCTTGTCATCGGTCTTGTTCTTTAGCACCCACTTGCACTGTACGGCTTTCTTCCCCTTAGGTAGCACCACCAGATCCCTTGTTCCATTCTCTATTAGGCTCTGGTACTAAGCATCCCTACAAACCAGCCACTTGGCCCTATCTGGTCCAGCTAATGCCTCCTCCATGATAACTGGTTCCTCTGGTGCAGCGGCAAGAATACAGTAGGCGGGTTCATCCTCCGCATCCGGGTCATAGCCATGCGGTAGAATTAGCAATGCCTTCTCGGTCCCAAGCTGCTGCTCCGCTACACCTGATCCTACAGCAAGCTTCTTAGTAGCCATACGGGTTTGTCCTGGCCTGGAGACGGGAGTCTCCCATCCCTTCATAACGACACCCTTCGGCTTCTTACCTTATCCCTCGGATCCAGCAGCTCCACTGGTGCTACCGCCAGTCTCCACACCATTTTCTTCACCAGCAGGTGCCTCCTGCACCTTCTCTCCATCACCACCCTCTGCAGTTGCCTCTTCTCCCTCTTCCCACACACTTGGAGTCAGGTCCAGCTGCATGGTGATCTGTTCCATCTACTGAGACACCCTGGCCTCCGGCTGTTTCTCCCAGCTTCCATACATCATGCCCTCAACAAACGTCACATCCCTGCTGTTAAACAACACACCCTTAGATGGTTCCCACAGCAGCCATCCCTTGCTCTCAGCAGCCAGCCCCAATTATACACACCAGATCGCAGTCCGCTCCAACTTTCTTCAATACTTCTTGGGGACGTGGGTGACTCCCATGCAACGAACACCCTCAGCATATCCACCGGCAGCTTCATCCCAAGCCACCTCTCTAACCGCACCCACGAGTCATCACAAACTTTAGTGAGCACCCAGTTCCTAGCCACAGTAGCGTGCCGGACAGCATGGGGCCACATCAAGTTGCCCAGCCCAGATTCTATGAGCAGCGCCCTAGCTGTCACCAGAATTGTCCGGTTCGCCTGTTCTGCTATACCGTTAGACTGTGGGGTGTAGCCATGGTCAGCTCCCTCTGGATGCCCTGCTTCTTGAGCCAGGCCGTCATCTCAACTCCAAGGAACTCACCACCTTGATCAGTCCTAATCTGTTTCAACACACACTCCGCTTGCTTATCTACGAATGGCAGCCAATTTTCCTGTATCATAAAGGCGGAGTGGTCCTTCTGCTTCAGCGGATATGCCTAAATAAGCCTGCTCCAATCATCCACTATGGTCAGAAAATATCGTTCCCCCTTGTGGTCTTGAACCGGCAGCGGCCCCACCAAGTCCATCTGGACCAACTCTAAAGGCTTCTTGCTCCTGCTAGTCACATTATGGAAGGGGAAACGGGTGAATTTAGATTGCAAGCAGATTTCATTGTTGTCATCAAGTGGCTGGCCTTTTTGCTTCAGACCCTTGAGAGCCCCATCCTTCTCCAGCTGCTTCAGTAAAGGTATTCTTACATGCCCCAAGCGTCAATGTGCCGTTGCCCAATCTGTCTCCCCAGATCTGGCCGACACTTTCACACCAACTGCTCCAACGACGTTGCACTCCCCCTGGGATGCAGACCCTTTTCAGCCTGCCGCCCACTGTGGCACGCCAACGCCGGCAGTTGCCACGTGGATCTGTACACGTCCCTACTTTCGTGCAGATCCCAAAGCACCCGATTGCCCAGCTGCCCATTGTAAGTACGTGCCCCATCCGTGCTAGTACTCACCCTAGCCTTGTCAAGCTTACGGAGGGAAAGGGGGTTGGGCCTGAGATCAGGAATGACAAGAACGTCGTGCAGCACCACCAGCTTGCCATCCGCTCCCTTAAACGCAGCTCGTCCCGTACTATTCACCTCGAGCAGCGCCCGAGTCCAACACCCAATAGTCCAGGGGGTGCAGCTCTGCTCCAACCTTGGCAGAGGCGTGTCCTTGCTCGTCTTGCTCTCCAATATGGAAAATGTGGCCCGCGGTGCGCTCCTTCTTTTCGGTGTTGTCGGATAATTCAGCGACCATGTTCGCGCCTTTTTTCTGGTTCGTCCGCGCACGGCCGTCCTGGTGGCGATTCTGGGGGGTTCATCCATCAAATTTCTTATAGCACGAAAACCAGGGGGTGCCACTCCTTCTCACAATATCAGCAACTTGTTGAATGCAAATTCACATTGCACTACATCCTGCGGTCTGTTTGTACGAGTAGGCGTGCTGAATAAATTTGGGTGTGAATGGAATGTTCGTGTGTTTGATTGCTTTCGCAATTTTCCCTTGAAGCATTTGCAGGTACTCGCGCATTATGCGCTTCGGCACAACATTGTACGCGCTATGAACAGTACAAGCAGAAAGGACGAGCTCGCAAAGGAACCCAAGATGGAAGCTTTGCGGTTTGGTTGAATTGATTGTGCAGATTCAGTTCTATCCAACTCGAAATTGTATTGTTTTGTTTGGTTGACTGTAGTGTAGTAGGGCAGGCACTATAGGGGTACAATTTAGGTGAAGGTTGGATGTTGTTTGTCTGTATCTGCTTGCTACAGGGCCAGGGAAATCCAGTCGAACCAGCATTTGGCTGGTTGGGCAAAGACAAAACAGGTTCTGCATTTTAGGACCTGAACCTGGTTGTTGTTTTCCCAGGTTGGAAAAACAGAAGCAGAGGTTGTTTACCAACCTACCACCTGCTGTTTTGTCCAGCCAGGTTGGTTCTGTTGCTTGGAATTATTTGGGATCATCCCTGGTTGTTCCCAGGTTGATTCCCAAGGTTTTTGGTAGCTAGAACTATTTATTCTTTCTCTCTTTGTACCTGAATATAGTCAATTTGATTCAAGCAAATTCCTCCCTTCCTGGAATCTCGTTTCTACGCGGTGCGACGGCGGAATGCTACCCGAGTCAACGCTTATACGCTAGCACTCCAACGCTTTGCGAGGCAACTTGGTTCATTTTAAAGCTCTTGGGGCGAGCTTCGATATAGGAAATTCTCAGCTTAATCCGGTCGACGGTCTGCACGATACGCTGCACGGCGTTCAAGGTACTCTCGTAATTTGACTAAGTCATTCTTGATCCCTCTCTCTACAAACTTGGACCCGAGGATAGGGGCTGGTCTTGTACCAGGCACCCAAGGACCCTTGGAGGTGACCCCGAGGAGAGGTTTTAAGTTTGATAAAGTCTTAATAGCTTGAGTTTATTTGGCCCTTACACCAACAAGCTGGTATAAAAGCTGCGTTATAGTGTTCCTCGATATAGGTAGCTATGGCAGGCAACACCTCGACGAGAGCTGGTGAATCTTCAGCCCAAGATCGTAGCGGCAGCCATGATTCTGGTGTGTCAGCGCCAAGGGGAGCGCGAACAAACCAGGGCTCGCTGGTCAAGGAAGTGCTGAAGAATTTCACCGTCGAGAAGTTCAATGGTGAGGGCTATGATGATTGGGCCTGGAAAATGCAACTCTATTTCCGTCAGATTGGATTGCTGAAACTAATGATTGGGGAGGAGCCTAGACCGAGTGACCCCGCGCTGCAGGAAGATTGGGACGAGCGCTCCTCGGCTGGCTACTATTTGGTGTCGCAGAGTTTGGAGCTGAACCAGCGTCACCACGTCATGCACCTGCTGTCGGAGGTTGAGTGCGGTCCGAAGGCGTGGACCGTGTTGAAGGAGCTGCACGCCCCGACCTCCGTTGTTGCAACATTGATGCTGGAGAGGGAGCTGTCCGCGTTGCGCTTGAGTGAGGTAGAGCCGGTGCAACCTGTCCTGGACAAATTTTGCGACCTCTACGCGAAGTTGGCGACCACGGGAATCACCTACCCGGAGCAGACCATGTGTTTGAAGATGCTATCGCTGCTGCCGGATTCGTGGCTTCAATTCACGAGCGGATTGAGCCTGCCGCAGAACCAGAACTCGTGGACACTCGAGTGGGTGCGGACAAAGATTCTAGAGGAGGACTTACCTCGCCGTCAACTGAGGGTGCTGGACGCGGTGCAAAGAAGGACAACGATTCCAACGACCAACAAGGAGGTACTGGTTGGGGTCGCGGTGCGAAATCTGGACGTGGGAGCAAGTCGGGTGCTGGTGGCAAAATGAAAGGGGGTTGCTGGTATTATGCGAAGGAGGGGCACCCCTGGTTTTTGTGCTATAAGAAACCCGATGGATGGACCCCCCAGAATCGTCACCAGGATGGCGGCGCGCGGAGGAACCAGAAAAACGGCGTAAGCATGGTTGGCGATTCATCCAACAACAACCCGAAGAGCAACGGCGGTGCGGAAAAGAAGAAGGAGCGCACCGCGGGCCAGTTCTTCCATATTGGAGAGAAGGGGGAGCAGGGGGAGCAAGGAGACGCCTCTGCCAGAGTTGGAGCAGAGCTGCACCCCCTGGATTATTGGGTGTTTGACACGAGCTGAGAATTTACTATATCGAAGCTCACTCTAAGAGCTTTAAAATAAGCCAAGTTGCCTCGCGAAAAGTTTTGCCATTACGAAGTTATGGCTTGGACAGCATTAGCCTAGTGTTGGAGTGCTAGCGTACTAGCGTTGACTCGGGTAGCATTCCGCCGTCGCACCGCGTAGAAATGAAATTCCAGGAAAAGAGGAATTCGCTTGAATCAATTTCACTATATTCAGATACAAACAGAGAAGGAATAAATAGCTCTAGCTAGCAAGGACCTTGGGAATCAACATGGGAACAACCAGGGATGATCCCAAATAATTCCAAGCAACACAACCAACCTGGCTGGACAAAATAGCAGGTGGTAGGCTGGTGAACAACCTCTGGTTCTGTTTTTCCAACCTGGGAAAACAACAACCAGGTTCTGGTCCTAAAAACAGAACCTGTTTTGTCTTTGCCCAACCAGCCAAATGCTGGTTCCGCAGGTTTCCCCTGGCCCTGTAGCATGCAGATACAGACAAACAACATCCAACCTTCACCTAAATTGTACCCCTATAGTGCCTGCCCTGCTACACTATAGTCAACCAAACAAAACAGTACAATTTCGAGTTGGATAGAACTGAATCTGCACAATCAAGTAAGCCGAACCGCAAAGCTTCCATCTTGGGTTCCTTTGCGAGCTCGTCCTTTCTGCTTGTACTGTTCATAGCGCGTACAATGTTATGCCGAAGCGCACATTGTGCGAGTACCTGCAAATGCTTCAAGCAAAAATTGCGAAAGCAAACAAACACACGAACATACCATTCACACGCAAATGCATTCGCACACGCATACTCGTACAAACAGACGGCAGGATGTCGTGCAATGTGAATTTGCACTCAACACACTCCCACTCAGCCTGCCGGCTGCATCCCCATCATTCCATACTAGTTCATGCTCATTCCACTCATGCGCACACAAGGCCAATGAGGCTCATCCGCAAGCCTCTTGGTGAGGAAGTCTGCTGGCTGCTGGTGAGTCTTGATGTAGATCGGATTTACCGTCCCCCTCTTCACCTCCTTACGCAGCCAGTGCCACTTGATACCCATGTGCTTATTAAGCCGATGAAGCACAGCGTTCCTGGCCATTCCAAGAGCTCCCTTGCTATCACAACATAGCGGATTAGCAACCTTTTGCTCCTGGCCAATCTCCTCTAACAGCCTCCTCAGCCAAATCACCTCCTTCACCCCATGAAACATTGCCATGTACTCTCACTTCACTGAAGAGAGTGCTGTCTCCGTCTGCTTCTTTGACCTCCAACTAACCGGTCCTCCCCCAACTACGCAGATGTATCCTCCCACGGATGAGGAATCCTCCTTCTCAGAGGCCCACGTAGCATCGGTAAAGCAAGTGAGAAAGAGCTTGCCTTCTCCAAGCCTCTCCCCCTTCTCTTTCAGCACCTCAACCCCTTTCTGCTTCACCTGTGCAGATGCGGAGTATTGAACTCCAATGCTTGGGTGAGAGTTCAGATACTTCACCACACGCTCAGCTGCATCCACCTGCTCCTCTGATGGATTCTGCACCACCCTGGCCAGCTGCCCAATTGAGAAAGAGATGTCGGGCCTCGTATGAACTGCTGTATACAAGAGGCTGCCCACCAAGGACTGAAATTGCTGCTGCTCCTCGGCTTCAACCCCTTCATCCTCTGCAGCTTTCACAAGCTTGAATTTTGCTAGCAGGGGAGTTGCAACCTTGCGGTCATTCTCAATCCCGTACTTCTCCCCCAGCTCCTTGATGAACTTCTCCTGGTGCAGCTTCAACCACCTGTGATCTGGATCCCTCTCCACGTGCATCCCGAGGTAGTACTTTACCTCCCCAAGGTTCTTGCACTTGAAGTTCTCCATCAGCTGCTACTGAACCTTCTGGATCTCCTTCATGCTGCTGCTGAAGAGAAGAATGTCGTCCACATAGACCAGAAACAGCACCAGCTTCTCCCCCTCCCCCTTGAGAAAGAGGCTCTCATCACAGCTGCTGGTCCTGAATCCCATCTCCTCTAAAACAGCTGCCAACTTCTGGTACCAGCAGCGTGGCGCCTGCTTCAAGCCGTAGATGGACTTTTTCAGCTTGCACACCCTGCCCGTACCATCCTCATACCCAGGCGGCTGCATCATGTACACATCCTCCTCTAAAATCCCATTGAGGAATGCCGTTGATATATCCATCTGAATGATGAATTTTCCACTAAAGGTTGCATCTGCGAACAAGACAAGGAGGGTAGGGGGTTTGGCGGTGGGAGCAAAGATCTCATTGAAGTTCCGCTTCTCCTTCTGCATAAACCCCTTAGCCACCAACCTACTCTTGTAGATGGTGACCTGCCCCTTGTCGTCAGTCTTGATCCTTAGCACCCACTTGCATTGTACGGCTTTCTTTCCCTCAGGCAGCACAACTAGTTCCCAAGTCCCATTCTCCAGCAGGCTCTGGTACTCAGCATCCCTAGAAGCTAGCCATTTGTCCCTATCTGGTCCAGCTAATGCCTCCTCCATGCTAGTTGGTTCCTCTGGTGCAGGGGCAAGAAAACAGTACGCAGGCTCATCCTCCTCATCCGGGTCATAGCCATGCGGTAGAATCAGCAATGCCTCCTCGGTCCCAAGCTGCTGCTCCGCTACATCAGCTCCTGCAGTCAGCTTCTTAGTAGCCATACGGGTACGTTTTGGCCTGGAGACGGGTGTCTCCCATCCCTTCATAACAACACCCTTCGGCTTCTTAGTTTTCCCCTGCTGCTGCTCTCCTCCCTCGGATCCAGCAGTTCCACTAGTGCTACCGCTAATCTCCACACCATCACCTCCACCAGCAGGTGCCTCCTGCACCTTCTCTTTACCACCACCCTCTGCAGCTGCCTCCTCTCCCTCCTCCCACACACTAGGAGTCAGGTCCAGCTGCATGGTGATCTGCGTCATGTGCTGGGACACCCTGGCCTCCGGCTGTTTCTCCCAGCTCCCATACATCATGCCCTCAACAAACTTCACATCCCTGCTGTCAAACAACACACCCTTGGAAGGCTCCCACAGCAGCCATCCCTTGCTTTCAGCTGCCAGCCCCAAATGCACACACCAGATTGCACTCGCCCCCAACTTACTGCGGTAGGTCTTGGGAACGTGGGCGACTGCCATGCAACGGAACACCCTCAGCATGTCCACCGGCGGCTTCCTCCCAAGCCACCTCTCCAACGGCACCCACGAGTCATCCCCAACCTTTGTGAGTACCCTGTTCCTAGTGTCGGTAGCGTGCCGAACAGCATGGGGCCACATCAAGTTGCCCAGCCCAGATTCTATGAGCAGCGCCCTAGCTGTCTCCAGAATTGTCCGGTTTGCCCGTTCTGCTACACCGTTGGACTGTGGGGTGTAAGCCGTGGTCAGCTCCCTCTGGATGCCCTGCTTCTTGAGCCAGGCCGTCATCTCAGCTCCAAGGAACTCACCACCCCGATCTGTCCTAATCCGCTTCACCACACACTCCGCTTGCTTCTCCACTAACAGCAGCCAATCGTCCCGAATCGTGGAGGCGGCGTGATCTTTCTGCTTCAGCGGATATGCCCACATTAGCCTGCTCCAGTCATCCACTATGGCTAGGAAGTACCGCTCCCCCTTGTGCCCTTGCACCGGCAGCGGCCCCACCAAGTCCATGTGGACCAGCTCCAACGGCTTTTTGCTCCTGCCAGCCACACTATGGAAGGGGAAACGGGTGAACTTTGAAAGGAGGCAAATTTCACAGTTATCATCGGGTGGTTGTCCGTTCAGCTTTAAGCCCTTAACGGCTCCATCCTTCTCCAACTGCTTCAGCAAAGGCATTGCCACATGCCCCAAACGTCGGTGTGCCGTTGCCCAATCCGTCTCCCTAGATCTGGCCGACACTTTCACACCAACCCCTCCAACGGCGTTGCACTCCCCCTGGGATGCAGACTCCTCTCCAGCCTGCCCCCCACCGTGCCACGCCAGGGCTGGCAGCTGCCACATAGATCTGTACACGTCCTTGCTCTTGTGCAGATCCCAAAGCACCCGATTGCCTAGCTTCCCCTTATAAGTGCATGCCCCATCCGTGCTAGTTCTCACCCCAGCCTTGCCAAGCTTACGGAGGGAGATGAGGTTGGCCTTAAGTTCAGGAACAAGAAGAACGTCGTGCAGCACCACCGGCTTGCCATCCGCTCCCTTAAACGCAGCTCGTCCCGCACGAGCCACCTTCAGCGCGTGTCCAGAGGTGGAGCACACCTCGTTGATCGGAGCAGCTCGTACGTCGTCCAGCAGGTCCTTGCGCGGCGTCATTGTCCAAGCAGCGCCTGTGTCCAACACCCAATAGTCCAAGGGGTGCAGCTCTGCTCCAACCTTAGCAGATGCGTCTCCTTGCTCCCCCTTGTCTCCCACATGGAAGAATTGGCCCGCTGTGCGCTCCTTCTTCTTCTCCGCACCGCCGTTGCCCTTCGGGTTGTTGTCGGACGAATCAGCGACCATGTTGGCGCCGTTTTTCTGGTTCCTCCGCGCGCCGCCATCCTGGTGACGATTCTGGGGGGTCCATCCATCGGGTTTCTTATAGCACAAAAACCAGGGGTGCCCTTCCTTCTCACAATACCAGCAACTCCCTTTCATTTTGCCACCAGCACCCGACTTGCCCCCACGTCCAGATTTCGCACCGCGACCCCAACCGGTACCTCCTTGTTGGTCATTGGAGTCGTCGTCTTTTTCTGCACCGCGTCCAGCACCACCGAAGCCACGTCGTTTGCCATGTCGGCTCCCTTGCATCCCGTAGCCGCTGCTGCCGTCGTCTCCACCCCTCAGTTGGCGGCGACGGAAGTCCTCCTCCAGAATCTTCGTCCGCACCCACTCGAGCGTCCACAAGCTCTGGTTCTGCGGCAGGCTCAATCC
This sequence comes from Closterium sp. NIES-65, assembly GCA_948144175.1. NCBI lineage: Eukaryota > Viridiplantae > Streptophyta > Zygnematophyceae > Desmidiales > Closteriaceae > Closterium > Closterium sp. NIES-65. The sequence goes on along the minus strand of CANXME010002320.1, from coordinate 248,651 downwards.
GCTCGTGAATTGAAGCCACGATTCCGGCAGCAGCGAGAGCATCTTCAGGCACTTGGTCTGCTCCGGGTAGGTGATTCCCGCGGTCGCCAACTTCGCGTAGAGTTCGCGCATCTTGTCCAGGACAGGATCTTGTCGAGGATAGGTTGTACCGGCTCTCCCTCGCTTAGGCGCAACGCGGACAGCTCCCTCTCCAGCATCAACGTTGCAACAACGGAGGTCGGGGCGTGCAGCTCCTTCAACACGGTCCACGCCTTCGGACCGCACTCAACCTCCGGCAGCAGGTGCATGACGTGGTGACGCTGGTTCAGCTCCAAACTCTGCGACATCAAATAGTAGCCAGCCGAGGAGCGCTCGTCCCAATCTTCCTGCAGCGCGGGGTCACTCGGTCTAGGCTCCTCCCCAATCATTAGTTTCAGCAATCCAATCTGACGGAAAAAGAGTTGCATTTTCCAGGCCCAATCATCATAGCCCTCACCATTGAACTTCTCGACGGTGAAATTCTTCAGCACCTCCTTGACCAGCAAGCCCTGGTTTGTTCGCGCTCCCCTTGGTGCTGAAACACCAGAATCATGGCTGCCGCTACGATCTCGGGCTGAAGATTCACCAGCTCCCGTCGAGGTGTTCCCCGCCAAATATCGAGGATCACTATAACGCAGCTCTGATACCAAATTGTTGGTGTAAGGGCCTAATAAACTCAAGCTATTAAGACTTTATCACACTTAAAACCTCTCCTCGGGGTCACCTCCAAGGGTCCTTGGGTGCCTGGTAAAAGACCAGCCCCTATCCTCGGGTCCGAGTTTGTAGAGAGAGGGATCAAGAGGGACTTAGTCAAAACAGCAAAAGTACCTTGAACGTCGCGCAGCGTATCGTGCAGACCGTTGATCGGATTAAGCTGAGAATTTCCTACATCGAAGCTCGCTCCAAGAGCTTAAAAATGAACCAAGATGCCTCGCGAAAAGTTCTGCCATTACGAAGTTATGGCTCGGACAGCGTTTGCCTAGTGTTGGAGTGCTAGCGTACTAGCGTTGACTCGGGTAGCATTCCTCCGTTGCACCGCGTAGAAACGAAATTCCAAGAAGGGAGGAATTCGTTTGAATCAAATTAACTATATTAAGGTACGAACAGAGAAGGAATATATAGTTCTAGCTAGCATGGACCTTGGGAATCAACCTGGGAACAACTAGGGATGATCCCAAATAATTCCAAGCAACAGAACCAACCTGGCTGGACAAAATAGCAGGTGGTAGGTTGGTGAACAACCTCTGGTTCTGTTTTTCCAACCTGGGAAAACAACAACCAGGTTCAGGTCCTAAAAACAGAACCTGTTTTGTCTTTGCCCAACTAGCCAAATGCTGGTTCCGCTGGTTTCTCCTAGCCCTGTAGCATGCAGATACAGATAAACAACATCCAACCTTCACCTAAGTTGTACCCCTATAATACCTGCCCTGCTACACTATAGTCAACCAAACAAAACAGTACAATTTCGAGTTGGATAGAACTGAATCTGCGCAATCAAGTAAGCCGAACCGCAAAGCTTCCATCTTGGGTTCCTTTGCGAGCTCGTCCTTTCTGCTTGTACTGTTCATAGCGCGTACAATGTTATGCCGAAGCGCACATTGTGCGAGTACCTGCAAATGCTTCAAGCGAAAATTGCAGAGCAAACAAACACACGAACATACCATTCACACGCAAATGCATTCGCACACGCATACTCGTACAAACAGACGGCAGGATGTCGTGCAATGTGAATTTGCACCCAACACATCCCTGGTTGTTCCCAGGTTGATTCCCAAGGTCCTTGCTAGCTAGAACTATTTATTCTTTCTCTCTTTGTACCTGAATATAGTCAATTTGATTCAAGGGAATTCCCCCCTTCCTGGAATTTTGTTTCTACGCGGTGCGACGGCGGAATGCTACCCGAGTCAACGCTTGTACGCTAGCACTCCAATGCTAGGCAAAGGCTGTCCGAGCCATAACTTCGTAATGGCAGAACTTTTCGTGAGGCAACTTGGTTCTTTTTAAAGCTCTTGGGGCGAGCTTCGATATAGAAAATTCTCAGCCTAATCCGGTCGACGGTCCGCACGATATGCTGCACGACCTTCAAGGTACTCAAGTCATTCTTGATCCCTCTCTCTACAAACTCGGACTCGAGAATACGGGCTGGTCTTGTACCAGGCACCCAAGTGTTGAACAAGAAATGAATGAACTAAGAGTGAAATGAGTACAAGTATCAAAACCTAGGAATGTGTACCCCCTATAGGCTAACCCACTGTAGCCTAAACAACTACAACAACATATATAATATTTGACACACCCCTTTAGGCCAAGTGGGGGAGAACTAGGGGTCACGAGACCAGTCAAGTAAAGCAAAACAAAGCAAGCTCAGGGTGGATCACAACGTCACCACACAATCCGAGCAGAAGTGCAAGGCCACAAGGCCAGTTCACATGCAGGAGTAAAGATATATATATAAGACTAAACAAGCAAGAGCAGTGATATATATATGTAACAGTACAAAGAGGGTCAAGAGGAGAGCAAGTGAGGCAAGACAGACACAAGACCCAGCTGGGTACAGCAGCGCTGATAATCACAAGCGGAAGTGCCTTGGTGAAAACATCAGCAGTGTTGGCCTCAGACGCCACGTACGCAAGTCGCAACTGACCACGCTGCTGTAGCTCACGAGCAAGGAAGTAGCGGAGAGCAATGTGCTTTGTTCTGTGCTCCAGTCTCTGCTCCCAACATAAGGCCAGCATGGTCTTGTTGTCGACGTACAAGATTGGAGGAGAACGAGGCGGCTCTCCAAGGTCGGTCAGCAGGTAGGTGAGCCAGCGAAGCTCCTGAGCAGCCATGGCCCCTGCGTAGATCTCAGCCTCACAACTGGAGCCAAGAACAGAAGACGAGCGAGTAGCCCGCCACGAAACAGAGCCGGAACCAAGGCTGAAGGTGTAACCGTGTGACGACCGCTGCGTAGCCTGGTCGTCAGCCCAAGAAGCGTCTGCGTGTCCAGTGAGGACCACTGGACTCTGCCCTCCAAGCACTAGTCCCATGCCCGACGTACTGCACAAGTAGCGCAACACCCTCTTCGCTGCAGCCATGTGCTCTGGTCGGTGTCTCCCAGGAGCAACATAGCGTGCAAGAATGCTAAGAGGGTATGCAAGGTCAGGTCGTGTGCAGGTCATCAGGTACATGAGACAGCCAACAAGCTCTGGGTACGGGCCATTCGACTCTACGAACTCATCCGAAGGCAGAGCTGAGAGCGAGTGGCGAGTAGACAGAGGAGTGGCCTGAGGCGAGGAGTACGTGAAGCCGAAGCGCTGAAGGACCTGCTGCACCATGTGTGACTGAGTCAGGGTAATGGTGCGGCGTGCTCTGTCCCGGGTGATCTGCAAGCCAAGGTAGCTGCGCAGATCACCCAGGTCAGTGCACGTGTGTCTCTTCTGCAGCTCGGACTTCACGTAGGCGAGTCCAGTAGTGTCAGCTGTGGCAAAGAACAAGTCGTCGACGTACAGGAGGATGTAGAACGGCGGCAGAGAGGTGTCGGTGCGCAGAAACAGCGACGGGTCAGCAGTAGAAGGCGCGAACCCAAGTGCCGCAAGCGTAGTTCTCAGTGTGTCGTGCCACTCACGTGGCGCCTGGCGGAGACCGTAGACTGGACGCCGGAGACTCCACTGGGTACGAGGAGGGAAAGATCCAGTCAAGCCAGGTGGGCGGCGCAGCCAGATCTCCTCGTGCAGGCTGCCCTGCAGGAAAGCTGTGCTGAAGTCGAGAGAGTGCAGTTCGTAGTCCCGGTGAGCAGCAACGTGCAGCATTACCCGAAGAGTGGTCATCTTTGGGGTGGGGGAGAAGGTCTGAAAGTAGTCAACTCCCTGTCGCTGACTGAAGCCACGAGCCACGTAACGCGCCTTGAAGACACGCGGAGAACCCGGCGGCCGCTTCACCCTGAAGATCCACATGCCACTGACGATGTTCGCCCCAGGAGGGGGGACAGCGTCAACATAGGTGCCTGTGGACTTCCAGGAAGCCATCTCTGCATCCATAGCTGCCTGCAACCGAGAGGAGTAGGGACCCTCTATCGCCTCTGCGTAAGAGCGCGGAGTCGGGATGTCAAGTGCATCCGGGTCTCCCTCAGGGGTAAGCAGTACGGACACGGGATGAGGTGAAGCAGCTGCCAGACACTTGAACTCCTCTTGCCTGTCCTCAAGGACGTCCGTGCCAAGGGCACACTCACCCCCGACGGACGGAGGACAGACAGACTCAGACTCATCAACAAGACTAGTAGCGTAGTCTAGACGACAGAGAGCAGCAAAGTCGACAAGCTCAATAACGAGAGCAGACGTAGTTGTAGACTCGAAAGAAGGGTCAGTGACAACAGTAGCAAGGAGACGCGTGACAGTAGGACTGGCAGCACAAAGAGAGTCCGACTCAGGGTCGGCGAGAGCAGGAAGAGAGGACGCAGGAGGAGATGGCAAAGGGGCACGCAAAGGAGCTGTCGACGGACGTAGAGACATCCGGTGCGTGCCAGGGGCAGGAGGAGGACGCTGGCGCGAACTACGAGCACTAGCACTAGCAGGACGAACACGCGACGCCGGACGAGACGCAGACTCACGACGCTCAGTAAGACTGGCTGTGAACTGTGACGGGACAGGCTGTGAACACGCTAAGGGAGAAGGACCAGGAGGAGGCGAGAGACCAAGAACCTGCTGAAGGAGCGGAAGGAAGTACGGCTGAGGGCGCGCGGCGACTCCAGACACAGCAGGGACAGCACCTGTGTTGGTGTAAGGGCCTAATAAACTCAAGCTATTAAGACTTTATCAAACTTAAAACCTCTCCTCGGGGTCACCTCCAAGGGTCCTTGGGTGCCTGGTACAAGACCAGCCCCTATCCTCGGGTCCGAGTTTGTAGAGAGAGGGATCAAGAGGGACTTAGTCAAAACAGCAAGAGTACCTTGAACGTCGCGCAGCGTATCGTGCAGACCGTAGATCGGATTAAGCTGAGAATTTACTATATCGAAGCTCACTCTAAGAGCTTTAAAATAAGCCAAGTTGCCTCGCGAAAAGTTCTGCCATTACGAAGTTATGGCTCGGACAGCGTTAGCCTAGCGTTGGAGTGCTAGCGTACTAGCGTTGACTCGGGTAGCATTCCGCCGTCGCACCGCGTAGAAACAAAATTCCAGGAAGGGAGGAATTCGCTTGAATCAATTTTACTATGTTCAGGTACAAAAAGAGAAGGAATAAATAGTTCTAGCTAGCAAGGACCTTGGGAATCAACCTGGGAACAACCAGGGATGATCCCAAATAATTCCAAGCAACAGAACCAACCTGGCTGGACAAAATAGCAGGTGGTAGGTTGGTGAACAACCTCTGGTTCTGTTTTTCCAACCTGGGAAAAACAACAACCAGGTTCAGGTCCAAAAAACAGAACCTGTTTTGTCTTTGCCCAACCAGCCAAATGCTGGTTCCGCTGGTTTCCCCTGGCCCTGTAGCATGCAGATACAGACAAACAACATCCAACCTTCACCTAAATTGTACCCCTATAGTGCCTGCCCTGCTACACTATAGTCAACCAAACAAAACAGTACAATTTCGAGTTGGATAGAACTGAATCTGCGCAATCAAGTAAGCCGAACCACAAAGCTTCCATCTTGGGTTCCTTTGCGAGCTCGTCCTTTCTGCTTGTACTGTTCATAGCGCGTACAATGCTATGCCGAAGCGCATATTGTGCGAGTACCTGCAAATGCTTCAAGCAAAAATTGCGAAAGCAAACAAACACACGAACATACCATTCACACGCAAATGCATTCGCACACGTATACTCGTACAAACAGACGGCAGGATGTCGTGCAATGTGAATTTGCACCCAACAACCTGTACCCCCAGCGGCAGTACCAGAACCAGCAGCAGCTCCAACGCCCAGGTCCTCAGTACTAGCCTCAGCACCAACGCCCGAGTCCTCAGCACCAGCAATTGCTCCAACACCAGGGTCCACAGCACCTGCCGTAGCTCCAACGCCCGGGTCTTCAGCACCAGCAGGGACTCCGACACCTGGGTCCACAGCACCAGCCGCAACTCCAACGCCAGGGTCCGCAGCCCCAACGCCCGGGTCCTCAGCACCAGCAGCACCTCCAACCCTCGGGTCCGCAGCACCAGCAGCAGCTCCAACGCCAGGGTCCGCAGCACCAGCAGCAGCTCCAACGCCAGGGTCCGCAGCACCAGCAGCAGCTCCAACGCCCGGGTCCGTAGCACCAGGGGCAGCCGGGTCCGTAAGACGAGGCGCACTACTCCGAAGTGTGCAACGGCGCTCGTACCACTCACGAATCCGCTCACGAGAGGGGAGCTCCCGACTAGGAGGAGAAGTACCAGCCCCAGTCCCTGTAGTGCGCCTGGTCCCCGAGGTAACACTCCGGAGGCTGCAGTACTGTAAGTACCACTCACGCAACTGCTCCGAGGAGAGGTCGCGTCCAGGTGTAGCACCCTCAGGCCCAGCACCGCAAGGCTCAGCACCCCCAGTCACTGCACCCCCAGGCTCAGCACCCCCAGGCTCAGTACCCCCAGAGTCCGCACCCCCAGGCTCAGCACCCCCAGGCTCAGCACCCCCAGGCTCAGCACCCCCAGAGTCAGCACCCCCACGCTCAGCACCCCTAGTCCCCGCACCCCCAGGCTCAGCACCCCCAGCAGGACGAGAGTCGACAGCAACCTCAACAGGCTCGACCGGGTCTACCTGAGACACACCTGAGGGAGCGGCACCCTGAGGGGGGAGGGGGTTTACGACAGCAGCATTTGGCGCGAGGAAGAGAGGCGGGGGTGGGAGCGGGGCAATGTGGTAGGGAAAGAGGCGGTAGTAGGGGACAGACTCGTCAAAAGTGACGTCCTGAGAGGGCAAGACCCGGCGCGAGGTGGCGTGGTAAAACTGCCAACCAAGCGCGTCCGGAACAAAGCCGAGGAAGACGCAGGGAACAGCACGAGAGGAGAGCTTGTCCGCAGACGAATCGCGGACAAAAGCTCGAGATCCCCAGACCCGGAAACGCGACGCATCGCCAACCTCCCCCGTCTACAGCAGTGTGGGCGAGGTCTCCGGCAAGGAGACACGGGGCCAGAGGTTGAGCTGAAGCGCAGCGTACCGGACCGCAAACAGCCACAGAAAGTGGGGGGCAGCCGCATGGATCAAGGAGGTACGAGCGACCTCCATGACCAGGCCAATGCGGCGCTCCGCAACCCCATTCTGCTGTGGAGAGGCCGGAAGCGTGAACGATTGCTCAATGCCGTGCTCAGCACAGTAGGCTGCCAAGAGGTCGGAGGAGAACTCACCACTTCTGTTAGAGTGCAAGCGAAGGACAGGAAAGTCCGAGCGGAAACGCTCGCTGAGCTAGAGACGAGCTCTGCGGATCCAAGGGATCAAAACATCAGGGACCTCACCCTTGGCTCGCAAGGGGAAGACCGTGGTGTAGCGTGAGTAGTCGTCAACAACGATCAGGAAGTACCTCTCCTGACCCTGACCACGGACGCAGGCTGGGCCCCACACGTCCATGTGGAGCGTCTGCAAAGGAGCAGTCGTCGGGGGAAACGACGAAGAGTGAGGAGGGGCGCGCTGCCGCCCCTCAACACAGGGAAGACAGGGAGGAGCACGCGAGGGTGGGAGGGGAGGGAGGACCCTGGGAAGACCAGAGACAAGGTACCGGGAGTCCATGGCACGAAGGCGCTGCACAGACGGGTGGCCCAGTCGGTGGTGCCAGAGGACAGTCTCGTGCGCTAGAGAGCGACACGAGCAGGGGGCGGACAGCTGACCTGACGCGGACGCAGACGCAGACGCAGCGACCTGAGGGGGGGCAGTAGTCAGTGTGTACAGATCCGACCTCGGCTGCCGGGTGAAGGTAGCCAAGTGGCGGCCTGTACGGGCACACGTGCAGTGTGTGACACGCTCGTAGGCAGGGGTGAACTGGTGAACACCCGCGTCCTGTAGTGCACAACCTGCCACCAAGTTCGTAGAGAACGAGGGGAGGTGGAGACCTGACAGTGTGCCCGACGGGACCGCAGGACAGGGAAGGACAGTGGAGGAGGTCGCAAGGACCGGACCCCCAGAGGGGTCAGCGAGGGAGATAGCAACTGGCCGAGCAAGGGGCTCAAAGGCAGTGCGGTCACGAAAGAAACAGCGAGAGGCACCTGAATCTAGTGTGAAGGTGTGCAGTGCTGCAGTCGACACAGTACTAGGGGGGGCAGACGTACACGCACCTAGAGCAGCAGCCTCACCAGCACCTGGGGTAGCGGACACGCGAGTACCTGGAGCGGCAGACGCACTAGTCCTAATGCCCGGGTCGGGCGGGACACTCAGGTACTCAGCACCTTCTCCACTAGTAGACATCACATACATGGCAGTGAGAATAGCATCAAAGTCTAGAGCATAAATATCAATCCCCTTCTTTAGGAGATCAACCCAGCGGGGCAGCTCAGTGGCCTGAGGGAACTGAACACGCCAAGCGTCGTTCAGACGAGCGAAGCAACGCTGTGTGGCGTGCGGTCCCCCACACGGCTGGCCAGTCCGGTCACCAGTGCGAATGACGTACGTGCAGCTAAGGCCACCCCCCCCCCCCCCCCCCCCCCCCCCCCGTGCTGAGAGTACCACTCACGGACCTCCTGGGGCGACGGAGTGTGCTGCTGGCCCTTGGCACCGCCAGTGCCTCCACGACCACCACCGCCGCTACCACCTCCTCGAACACCCCAACCCCGGCCGCTGCCTCGTCCACCGCCACCCCCACCACCTCCTCCGCCCCGGCCACCTCCCCCGCCGCTGCCGCCACCCCCCCCACTGCTGCCACCTCCCCCACCCGCGCCACCCCCCCCGCCACCACCACCTCCCCCACCACCGCCACCCCCGCTTTCACCACCACCGCCCTTGCCCCCCTTGCCCTTGCCGCTGCGGCGCCCACTCGAAGCAAACGCAGTCCCGACCTTCTTAGCACCAAGGAGGTCGACAGCAGCAGCAGAGGCGACAGAGGGAAGAAGGGGGGAAGGGGAACACCCCTCAAAGAACGGGGTACGGGGGTCACCGCGAGAGGCACCTACAGCGACTATGCTAGCCTCACCTGCAAGTAGTTCCTTCTCGAGGAGGGCAATGGTGAGCTCGGTGGGGCAGCGAGCTAGGAAGTGGTCCCTGACTAAGCGCAGAGTGTCAGGGAGGCGCGTGACTAGGTGGTAGAGAGTGAGCCAGAGCGGGGGTGGGTTCTTGGCAAGGAACTCATTAGGCATAGCGGTGCGGAAGCGAGCCTCACTAGTGCGGAGGTGGGTAATGAGATCAGCGACAGTGTGGAAGGAAGCTAGGTCGGGGAACAGGTAGGGAAGAGAGAGACGGCCTAGAGCGGCAGAGGCCGGCGAGGAGTAGCGGGCAACGACAGCAGTGTACAGTGCCTGTGCAGTCTTGTGCTGCCCAAAGTGCTCGCGCTCATCTATCGGCAGAGAGTTGCGAATAGCGAAGCGAGTATGGGCGTCACGAGTCTGCCACTGTGAGCGGGCAGTGCTGTCAGCAGTAGCAGCAGGAGCAGTAGCGTGGCCTAAGGCATGATCGTACAGCGAGATGTCTTCCTTGGCAGTGAGCTGTAGGAAGAGGTGTAGGTCATCAAGCCAGGTGTCGAACTTCACTGGGCGGCCCTCAGTATCGAAAGCTAGGACAGGAGGGCTAGCCATAGTAGCAGCAGTAGGAAAAACAGTAGGAGCAGTATGGTAGGTAGGGCGGCGCGGCTCGGTACAGCTAGGGCGGCGCAGCTCGGTATAGGTAGGGCGGCGAGGCTCGGGTCGGGCGGCGCGGCTCGGTTCGAGCGGCTCGGGTCGGGCGGTGCGGCTCGGTTCGGGCGGCTCGGGTCGGTTAGGGCTGGCGGCTCTGGTCGGGCGGCTCGGTTCCGTTAGGGCTGGGCGGCTCGGGTCGGCTCGGTTCGGGCTGCTCGGTCTGGGTGGGGCCGTTCGGGGCCACTAAGGGCGAGCGCGGGGAGCGGGTGGGGCCGTGAGGGACGAGCGCGGGGCCGACGTGGGTGCTAAGGGCGAGTGCGGGGAGCGGGTGGGGCCGTGAGGGACGAGCGCGGGGCCGACGTGGGTGCTAAGGGCGAGTGCGGGGACGACGTCGGTGCTAAGGGCGAGCGCGGAGCCTATCCTGGCCGTGAGGGACGAGCGCGGGGCCGATCGGGGCCGTAAGTACAAGTATCAAAACCTAGGAATGTGTACCCCCTATAGGCTAACCCACTGTAGCCTAAACAACTACAACAACATATATAATGTTTGACACCAAGGACCCTTGGAGGTGACCCCGAGGAGAGGTTTTAAGTTTGATAAAGTATTAATAGCTTGAGTTTGTTAGGCCCTTACACCAACACAACTCCCTTTCATTTTGCCACCAGCACCCGACTTGCCCCCACGTCCAGATTTCGCACCGCGACCCAACCGGTACCTCCTTGTTGGTCGTTGGAGACGTCGTCCTTTTTTGCACTGCGCCCGGCACAACCGAAGCCTCGTCCTCTGCCACGTCGGCTCCCTTGCATCCCATAGCCGCTGCTGCCGTCCCCTTAGTTGGCGGCGACGGAAGTCCTCCTCCACAATCTTTATCCGCACCCACTCGAGTGTCCACAAGCTCTAGTTCTGTGGCAGGCTCAATCCGCCACGATTCCGGCAGCAGCGAGAGCATATTCAAGGATTTGGTCTGCTCCAGGTAGGTGATTCCCGTGGTCGCCAACTTCGCGTAGAGGTCACGCATCTTGTCGAGGACAGGTTGCACCGGCTCTCCCTCGCTCAGGCGCAACAGAACGTTGCAACAACGGAAGTTGAGGTGTGCAGCTCCTTCAACACGGTCCACGCCTTCGGACTGCACTCTACCTCCGGCAGTATGTGCATGACGTGGTGATGCTGGTTCAGCTCCCAACTCTGCGACATCAAATACTAGCCAGCCGAAGAGCACTCGTCCCAATCTTCCTGCAGCGTGGGGTCACTCGGTCTAGGCTCTTCCTCGGTCATTAGTTTCAGCAATCCAATCTAACGGAAATAGAGTTGCATTTTCCAGGCCTAATCATCATAGCTCTCACAGTTGAGCTTCTTGACAGTGAAGTTCTTCAGCACCTCCTTGACAAGCGAGCCCTGGTTTGTTCGCACTCCCCTTGGCGCTGAAACACCAGAATCTTGGCTGACGCTACGATCTTGAGCTATAGATTCACCAGCTCCCGTCGAAGTGTTGTCCGCCATAGCTACCTATTAGGAGTATCACTATAACGCAGCTCTAATACCAGCTTGTTGGTGTAAGGGCCTAATAAGCTGAAGTTAGTAAGACTTTATCAAACATAGAACATCTTCTCGGGGTGACCTCCAACGGTCCTTGGATGCCTGGTTCAAGACCAGCCCCTATCCTCGGGTCCAACTTTGTAGAGAGAGGAGTACCAAAATAACAAGAGTACCTTGAACGTCGCGCAGCGTATCGTGCAGATCGTCAATCCCATTAACTGAGAATTTCCTATATCGAAGCTCGCTCCAAGAGCTTTAAAATAAGCCAAGTTGCCTCGCGAAAAGTTCTGCCATTACAGAGTTACTGCTCGTACAGCGTTTGCCTAGCACTAGGGCGCTAGCATACTAACGTTGACTCGGGTAGCATTTCGCCGTTGTACCGCGTAGAAACGAAATTCCAGCAAGGAAGGAATTCGCTTGTATCAATTTTACTATATCCAGGTACAAACAGAGGAGGAAAGTTTAGTTATAGCATGCAAGGACCTTGGGAATCAACCTGGGAATAACCAAGGATGATCCCAAATAATTCCAAGCAACAGAACCAACTTGGATAGACAAAACAGCAGGTGGTAGGTTGGTAAACAACCTCTGGTTCTGTTTTTTCAACCTGGGAAAACAGCAACCAGGTTCAGGTCCTAAAAAATAGAACTTGTTTTGTCTTTGCCCAACCAGCCAAATGCTGGTTCCGCTGGTTTCCCCTGGCCCTGTAGCATGCAGATACGGACAAACAACATCCAACCTCCTAAATTGTGCCCCTATAGTGCCTGCCATGCTTCTCAATAGTCAACCAAACAAAACAGTACAATTTCGAGTTGGATAGAACTGAATCTGCACAATCAAGTAAGCCGAACCGTAGAGCTTCCATCTTGGGTTCATTTGCTAGCTCATCCTTTCTGCTTGTACTGTTCATAGCGCGTACAACGTTGTGCCGAAGCGCACAATGCGCGAGTACCTGCAACTGCTTCAAGCGAAAATTGCGAAAGCAATCAAATACACGAACAATCCATTCATACGCAAATGCATTTGCACACACATACTCGTACAAACAGACGGCAGGATGTCGTGCAATGTGAATTTGCACCCAACACCTAGACCATTCTTGACCACTCCCAACCGTACTGAACTGCCCTACATCGCTCCCAAGCGCATCCGACCGTACTGAACACCTCCCACAAGCACCAGAACCGCACTCAGCCGCATTCCAACGCACCAGGCCGGTCCTAGTCCGACCGGCAAGATCTCGTGCAATGTGAATTTGCACCCAACGCTTCAACCACCTGTGATCTGGATCCCTTTCCACGTGCATCCCGAGGTAGTACTTCACCTCCCCCTCCCCCTTGAGAAAAAAGGCTCTCATCATAGCTGTTGGTCCTGAATCTTATCTCCTCTAAAACAGCTGCCAATCTCTGCAACCAGCAGCGTGGCACTTGCTTCAAGCCATAGATAGACGTTTTCAGCTTGCATACCCTGCCCATACCATCCTCATACCCAGGCAGCTGCGTGATCTACACATCTTCCTCGATAATCCTATTGAGGAAAGCCAATGATATATCCGTCTGAATGATAAATTTCTCACTAACTGCTATATTTGCCAACAAGACATGTAGGGTAGGGGGTTTGGCAGTGGGAGCAAAGATCTTTTTAAAGTCCGGCTTCTCCTTTCGCATAAATCCCTTAGCCACCAGCCTACTCTTGTAGATGGTGACCTGCCCCTTATCATCAGTCTTGATCCTCAGCACCTACTTGCATTGTACCGCTTTCTTTCCCTCAGGCAGCACCACCAGATCCCAAGTCCCATTATCTAGCTGGCTCTGGTACTCAGCATCTTTAGAAGCCAGCCACTTGTCCCTATCTGGTCCAGCTAGTGCCTCCTCCATGGTAGATGATTCGTCTATTGCAGGGGTACGAAGACAGTATGCAGGCTCATCCTCCTCATCCGAATCATAACCTTGAGGCAAAATCAAGAACGCCTCTGCTCCTGCTCTGCTACGTCCGATCCTGTAGCCAGCTTCATTGTAGCCATATGGGTATGTCCTGGCCTAGTGACAAGTGTTTCCCATCCCCTCACTATAACACCCTTAGGCTTCCTTCTTGGTAGTAGTGAAGGAGTCTTAGCTTTGCCTGTTCCTGCTCTCCTTCCTCAGATCCAGCAGCTCCAGTAGTGCTACTGCTCGTCTCCACACCATCTCCTCCACCAGCAGGTACTTCTTGTACCTTCTGTCTATCACCACCTCTGCAGCTGCCTCCTCGCCCTCCTCCCACACACTAGGTGTCAGGTCTAGCTGTATGGTGATCTGCTCCATTTGCTGGGACACCTTGGCCTCCGGCTTTTTCTCCCAGCTCTTATACTTCATGTCCTCAATAAATTTCACATCCCTGCTGTCAAACATGATACCCTTGGATGGTTCCAACAGCAGTCATCTTTTGCTCTTAGCAGCCAGCCTCAAATGCACACACCAGATTGCACTTGCCCCCAGCTTACTTCGGTAGACTTTTTAGACGTGGGCAACTGCCATGCAGCCGAACACCCGCAGCATGTCCACCGGCGGCTTCCTCCCAAGCCACCTCTCCAATGGTTCCCAGAAGTTATCCCCAACCTTGGTAAGCACCCTGTTCCTAGCCACGGTATCGCTCTGGACAGCATGGGTACACACGGAATTGCCCACCCCAGATTCTATAAGCAGCGCCCTAGCTGTCTCTAGAATGGTCCGGTTCGCCCCTTCTGCTACCGTTGGAATGTGGACCTGCTGTCATCTCCCTTCGGATGCCCTGCTTTTTGAGCCAGGCCGTCATCTCAGCTCCAAGAAACACATCACCCGGGTCTGTCCTGATCCGCTTCGCCAGGAAAGGCATCCAATCTTCCTGTATTTTGCAGGCGGCGTGGTCCTTTTGTTTCAGCGGATATGCTCACATCAGCCTGCTCCAATTATCCACTATGGTCAGAAAATACCGCTCCCCCTTAGACCCTTGCACCGGCAGCGGCCCCACCAAATCCATGTGGACCAGACCCAACGGCTTCTCGCTCCTGCCAATCAGGCTATGGAAAGGGAAACGGGTGAATTTTGAGAGCAAACAGTTTTGATAGTTCTCATTGGGTGGCTCTCTGTTCAACTTCAAACCCTCGACTGCTCCATCGTTCTCCAGCTGCTTCAACAAGGGCATTCCCATATGCCCCAGATATGGCCGACACCCTCACACTAACCAACCCAACAGCGTTGCATCCCCCTTGGGATGCAGACCCCTCTCTAGCCTGCCCCCCACCATGCCACGCCAACGCCGGCAGCTGCTACATTGATTTGTACACGTCCTTGCGCTCGTGCAGATTCCAAAGCACCTGATTGCCCAGCTGCCCCTTCTAAGTACGAGCCCCGTCCGTGCTGTTGGTGAAAGGCCTAATAAACTCAAGCTATTAAGATTATCAAACTTAAATCCTCTCCTCAGGGTCACCTCCCAAGGGTCCTTGGGTGCCTGGTACAAGATCAGCCCCTATCCTCGGGTCCAAGTTTGTAGAGAGAGGAGTCAAGAATGACTTAGCCAAAATAACAAGAGTACCTTGAACGTCGCGCGAAGTGCAGACCGTCGATCCGATTAAGCTGAGAATTTCTTATATCGAAGCTTGCTCCAAGTTGCCTCGCAAAACGTTCTGCCATTACGAAGTTATGGCTCGGATAATGTTTGCCTAGTGTACGAGTGCTAGCATATTAGCGTTGACTCGGGTAGCATTCCGCCGTCGCACTGCGTATAAACGAAATTCCAGGAAGGGAGGAATTGGCTTGAATCAAATCGACTATATCCAGGTACAAACAGAGAATGAATAGATAGTTCTAGCTAGCAAGGACCTTGGGAATCAACCTGGGAACAACCAGGGATGATCCCAAATAATTCCAAGCAATAGAACTAACTTGGCTGGACAAAACAGCAGGTGGTAGGTTGGTAAACAACCTCTGGTTCTGTTTTTCCAACCTGTGAAAACAACAACCAGGTTCAGGTCCAAAAAACAGAACTTGTTTTGTCTTTGCCCAACCAGCCAAATGCTGGTTCCACTGGTTTCCCCTGGCCCTGTAGCAAGCAGATACAGACAAACAACATCCAACCTTCACCCAAATTGTACCCCTATAGTGCCTGCCCTGCTACACTATAGTCAACCAAACAAAACAATACAATTTCGAGTTGGATAGAACTGAATCTGTACAATCAATTCAACCGAACCGCAAAGCTTCCATCTTGGGTTCCTTTGCGAGCTCGTCCTTTCTGCTTGTACTGTTCATAGCGCGTACAATGTTGTGCCGAAGCGCACAATGCGTGAGTACCTGCAAATGCTTCAAGCGAAAATTGCGAAAGAAACCAAACACACGAAGATTCCATTCACACCCAAATACATTTGTACACGCATACTCGTACAAACAGACAGCAGGATGTCGTGCAATGTGAATTTGCACCCAGCACGTGCTAGTGCTCATCCTAGCCTTGGCAAGCTTACGGAGGGAGATGAGGTTGGCCTTTAGGTCGAGGACGAGCAAAACGTCCTGCAGCACCACCGGCTTGCCATCCGCTCCCTTAAACGCTGCTCGCCCCGCACGAGCCACCTTTAGCGCAGGCAGAGCAAACCTCAGAGATCAGTGCAGCGCGTACATCGTGCAGCAGGTCCTTGCCCGGCGTCATTGTCCACGTGGCAGCAATGTGCACCAACGCCACCTTTGTGGTTTCTCTGCGCGCCTCTATCCTGATAGCAATTTTGGGGGGTCCAGCCTTCGGGTTTCTTACAACACAAAAACCAAGGGTGCCCTTCTTTTTTCACGATAGCAGTAGCTCCCTTTTATTTTGCCACCAGCACCCGATCTGCCCCCATGTCCAGAATTTTCACGAAGACCCCAACCGGTACCTCCCTTTTGCTCGTTGGAGTTGTCGTCCTTCTTTGCACCGCATCCAGCACCACCAAAGCCACGTTCTCTGCCACGTCGGCTCTCTTGCATCCCATAGCCGCTGCTGTGGTCGTCTACACCCCTCAGTTGGCGGAGACGAAAGTCCTCCTCCAGAATCTCGTCCGCACCCACCCAAGCCTCCACACGCTTTGGTTCTGCTATAGGCTCAATCGGCTCATGAAATGAAGCCACGATTCCGGCAGCAGCGAGAGCGTCTTCAAGCACTTGGTCTGCTCCGGATAGGTGGTTCCCACAGTCACCAACTTCGCGTAGAGGTCGCGCATCTTGTCCAGGACAGGTTGCACCGGCTCAGGCAGCACCACTAGTTTCCAAGTCATATTCTGTTGCTTTGGTACTCAGCATCCCTAGAAGCCAGCCACTTGTCCCTATCTGGTCCAGCTAATGCATCCTACATACTACCTAGTTCCTTTGCTGTAGGGGCAGGAAAACAATACCAGGCTCGTCCTCCTCATCCGGATCATAACCTTGAGGCAAAATCAGCAACACCTCTCCATTTCCCAGCTACTGCTCTGCTACATCAGCTCTTGCAGTTAGCCTCATAGTGGCCATACGGGTACGTCCTGGCCTTGAGACGAGTGTCTCCCACCCCTTCATAACGACACCCTTCGGCTTCCTCATTCCTGGTAGTCTAGGAACCTTAGTTTTTCCCTGCTGCTGATCTATTTCCTCGGATCCAGCAACTCCACCAGTGGTACTACTAGCCTCTACATCACCTCCTCCACTAGCTGGCATCTCTTGTACCCTCTCTCCATCACTACCCTCTGCAGCTGCCTCCTCTCCCTCCTCCCGTACACTAGGGGTGAGGTCCTTCTGCATGTTGATCTGTCCGATCTCCTATGATACCTTGGCCTACGGCTGTTTCTTCCAGACCCTATACATCAGACCCTCAACAAATTTCACATCCATACTGTCAAACAACACGCCCTTACGTGGTTCCCACAGCAGCCATCCCTTGCTCGCAACAACCATTGATCGGATTAAGCCAAGAATTTGCTTCAAGAGCTTTTGAATAAGCCAAGTTGCCTCGCGAAAAAAATTGCCATTACGAAGTTAAGGCTCGGACAGCGTTTGCCTAGCATTGACCCGGTAGCATTCTGCCGTCGCACCGCATAGAACCAAAATTCCAGCAAGGAAGAAATTCACTTGAATCAATTACACTATATCCAGATTACAAATAGGGAAGTATTATAAAGCTAGAGCCAGCAAGGACGTTGGGAATCAAGCCGGGAACAACCAGGGATGATCCCAAATAACTCCAAGAAACAGATTCACCCTGGCTTGACAAAACAGAAAGTCGGAGATTGGTAAACATTCGCAGGTTCTGTTTTTCCAACCTGGGATAACACCAACCAGGTTCAGGTTCTGAAAACAAAACCATATTTTTCCTTGTACAACCAGACGATAGTTGGTTCCGTTGGTCTCCCCTAGCCCTGTAGCATACAGATATTCCAAAACAGCATCCAACCTTTACCTAATTGTACCAATATTGTGCTTGCTCTAGCACACTATATCTAACCAAACAAAACAGTACAATTTCGAGTTGGATATAATTGAATCTGCGCATTCAAATCAACCGAACTGTAGTTCGTCCTTTCTGCTTGCGTTGTTCATAGTGCGTACAATGTTATGCCAAAGCATACATTGCGCGAGCACCTGAAAATTCGTCACACGCATATCCATACGAACAGATGGCAAAGTGTTGTGCAATGTGATTTTTCACCCAACATGCACGTGACGGGGCACATCACGCCAAACAATTGCGAGCACCTGCGAAGCGGATGCGTTGCTGTCATGCGGATGCAATGCTGTGCAGCCACTTTGCTGCAGCGTTGGCATGCCGTCGACTTGCAACGTTGGCAAGCCGCCTTTCTGCAGCGCTAGAGCGGTGCGGTCTTTGCTACGCTGGAAGGCGGTCGACCATGCTAGCTTCTGATATAGTCATTGTTGCTTCGCTTTTGTCAACCATTATTTACAACGTTTGCTAGTGAAACTCTTGCCAATTCTTCCCGTGACTGTGCGTAGAGGAAACACGAGCAAACGCTAAAGAACAATACGACCACTTTCTGAACCGTGCCTTCCTAATAGTCTAGCCCCCCTTGTATGATTTATCTCCGCAATGTGCCAGGGGCTCCCAGAGTCAATGACCCAATGGGTGAGGGGATGAAGGAGAAGCTTGGCAGCCATAACGGGTTCAGTCATGCCTTCATTCACAAAGAAGAAATCGGCCTTCCGCTCTTCAAATTTGCCATCTTTCTCGTTATCCTTCTCTTCTCCACTACATCCCATGACTCCCCCACGCTTCTTACCACCATTCTAGGTTGTTTGAAGAAGGCGGGATCCAATCTTGGGCCAGTTGCTAACATTTTCTCCAACGATGGCCGCGCTTCTTGCAGAAGAAGCACACCTCCACACTTTCCACCTCCAACTCCATAACTAGCACCAACCCCTGAGTGCTCTACACTTCGGCACCTCAAATCTTCTTCAAAGATTCGTTCACGAATGTCGTCCATACGCCATTGGGGTCACTGGGACTCGAGGTTGATGGCTAGGGCAGATCACGACTGAAGAATTTGGATCACAATCTCCACGCATTAAACAAGCTCAGGGTAGACAACGCCACCACCCTGGAGCTTTGCAAAGATGCCGCTCATCTCATCTAACACGGGCTGCATTCGCTCTCCATCAACAAACTTCATGTCGCTTAATCGCCACAAGGGTAGCACAATGGACGTAGTATGTGAGCATGTCTTGCTCTCCAGCCTCTCCACTCCTTGCCATTCCATCATTTGCACCTCTCAAGTCCGTCTCAGCCATCAAGAGGCTTTAGGTACGGTGGAATCTTGAAAAATTCGCTTGGACAGGATTCTGTCAATAATATTGCTTTTACAATAAACCCCATCAGGTTAGTCTACTGCGAATTCAAATTCCAATCCATAGGTTACGAGGAGAGCTACAATAAAATGGTCTCACTCGTTAAAATCAATTGAGATTTGATGACAATTTGCCACTTTGAAGTCGACCACCAGCTCACTTACTGCATTGGATCCCTCACTTTGAAGACCTATGACGAAATAAAACATCAACTAAACGCAAATCCACTTAGTAAGATTATGCGCGCTGGTATTAACTACCACCTCGAAGTTAAATCATGTCAAAAGGTGGTCCAGGTAGTGAGAATTGCTTGAAACCGTATAGCTGCTGCTTTCACCAGAATTTGTGGAAGACGAACAAACATTAGGCATACAATTATAATAGTTGGGGGTTCAAGAGAACCTTGTGAGAGAAGGGCTTTCCAAATGCTAGGGAAGGATGGTAGAAATCTTCCTCGCATCAAAGATGCAACCTCCATTATGAGGTCCTTGAGGTGTCACATGCAGAATCCAATTTAGTTGGATTCTGTATATGTGTTGCAACATTTGCAACCCATGCTAGAAAATTAACCCCAATCCAAAAATTGAAGTTGCTTTCCCAACCCATGCTAGAGATCCCTTTTTAATCGTGTCATAATAATCGCCCAATGTAGATAAAATTCCAAAGTATTGGAAATCATTTAAGTTAGGCGATATTGGTCGGAAAAATGCGATCTTGGTATCTTTGGAAGGTCTGGATTCCTCCGGCGCGATAAAGCATTTAGACCTGAAAAACTCAGAGCCATGCATAATGAATTATGCTCATGAAGACAATGCAGCCATGGATTGCACGAGCACACGGAAGTTAGTTAGGTGTCAGGCTTATATGACTTAGCCTATGTAGACTATAGTGGGGTAGCACATATGAGGTACAACACATTTCTAGGGTTTGTACTTTTACCAACTTTCCCTTAGTCATTTCATTCCTCGTTTCTTATCATGCTATCGAGCAGGTTCCCTAGTGGGAACGCTTCCTAGGGCCCACCACGATATATTTTTTTTTTCCTGCCCGGAGCGCGCTTCGCTCCTGCCCGAGTCGCGCCCCGTGTGCCCTCCCTACCGTCGCGCCCTCTCACGGCCCCTCACGGACCCTTCGCGTCGCCCTTAGCGGCCCCTCTCGCGGCCCTTCGCGGCCCCTTACGGCCCTTCGCGCCGCCCTTACGGCCCCTCGCGCCGCCCTTACGGCCCCTCGTGCCGCCCTTACGGCCCCTTACAACCTCTCGCGCCGCCCGTCGGCCCCTCGCGCCGCCCTTAGCGGCCCCTTACGGCCCCTCACGCCGCCCTTACGGCCCCTTACGGCCCCTCGCGCTGCCCATCGGCCCCTCGCACCGCCCTCGTTGGCCCCTTACGGCCCCTCGCGCCGCCCTCGTAGGCCCTTTACGGCCCCTCTCGCCGCCCTCGTCGGCCCCTTACGGCCCCTCGCGCCGCCCTCGTCGGCCCCTTACGGCTCCGTCGCTGCCCTCCCCAGCCCCTCCACAACCGAGCCGCCGAGCCGCCCAGCAGCCGAGCAGCCGAGCCGCCCAGCAGCCGAGCCGCCGAGCAGCCGAGCCACCGAGCCGCCCAGCAGCCGAGCTGCCGAGGCTCCTAACAAGCCGCTACCACCGTTGTTTCAACCCTGTTTCTACCGGCGCGCCCCGACCCTACCCACTCGGACTGGTGAGAGCACTCCCTGCTAGACCACTGCTGTCATGGCTGCCCCCAGTGTCCTTACCTTTGATGCTGAGGGTCGTGCTGTTGACCTCAAAGTCTGGGTCAATGACCTCTAGCTTTTCCTACAGTGCGATAGGGCAGACGGTCTCTCCCCGTTCGATCTCACCTCTGTTGTCTCTCCTGCCCCGCCTGCTAGTGCTAACAGCACTATTCGCTCATAGTGGGCCACACGCGATGCTGCTCCACGTCTTGCTGTGCGTCGCCACTTACCGACCGCTGACCGTGCGCACTTTAGTCAGTACAAGAGTGCTAAGACCTTGTACGACGCTGTAGCTGCACGCTACTCTTCCCCTGCCACTGCTGCTCTTAGCCGCCTCATACTGCCGTACCTGTTCCCTGACCTTGCTGCCTTTCGCACAGTCGCTGACCTCATTACGCACCTTCGCACTAGTAACACTAGCTACCGCGCAGCGCTTCCTGCTGAGTTCTGCGCCAAGAACCCTCCCCCCATGTTCATCACCCTCTACTACATAGTCACCCGGCTCCCGGACTCCCTTCGCGTAGTCAGGGACCTCTTCCTCTTAGTTTGCCCCACCACACTCACCGTTGACCTCCTCGAACTGTGCCTCCTGGCAGCAGAGAAGAATATAGTTGCTGTAGGAGCCTCTTGAAGTGACCCGCGTGCCCCTATCTTTGAGGGGTGCTCCCCCTCCCCCCTTTGGCCCTCTGTTACCTCTACTGCTGCCGTCGACTTCGTTGGCACCGAGTCGGTCGGCGCTGCGTCTGCCCCTAGTGAACGACGTCGCACCGGCAAGGGCAAAGGGGGCAAGGGCGCTGGAGGGGCTGGCGGGGGCGGTGGAGGTGGAGGTGGAGGAGGCGGAGGGAGTGGGGGTGGTGGTGGGGGTGGTGGCGGGGGTGGGGGCTTCGGTGGCGGCAGTCGCGGCGAAGGCGGCGACGGCGGTGGCGTTGG
This sequence comes from Closterium sp. NIES-65, assembly GCA_948144175.1. Taxonomy (NCBI): domain Eukaryota; kingdom Viridiplantae; phylum Streptophyta; class Zygnematophyceae; order Desmidiales; family Closteriaceae; genus Closterium; species Closterium sp. NIES-65. Next base: position 226,930 of record CANXME010002320.1, on the reverse strand, counting down.
GAGCGGAGAAGGAGGCAGTGGCGGCGGTGGCGGAGGTGGCGGCGGAGGAGGTGGAGCTAGTCGGGGTGGCTCAGGTAGTGATCAGCGCCAGCAGCAGCAGCGCACTACTGAGACCCCGTCCCCCCAGCAGCTTCGTGAGTGGTACACTGCGCGTCAGCGAGGTGGGGGTGCTGGTCCCTGTACATACGTTCTCCGTACCGGCGACCGAGCAAGTGAGCAGTGCGGGGGCTTGCACTCCACCCGGCGCTGCTTCGGCCGCCTGACGGACGCTTTGCGTGACCAGTTCCCTGACGCCACTGAGATCCCTCGCTGGGGAGAGCTGTCTAGGGCGGGGGTTGCTATCTTTGATGTTGACTATGATGCTATTCTTGCAGCCATGTATACTGTGTCTACTAGTGATGGGGGTGACTGTTACCTGTGTCTTCCGCCTGACCCGTGCATTGAGGCTGCTGCTCTAGGTGCTGGTGAGACTGGTGCTCTAGGTGCTAGTGCGTCTGCTGCCCCAGGTGCTGGTGAGTCTGCTCTCTCAGGTACCACGTCGGCTCAGGCCTTACACACCTTCACCCTTGACTCGGGTGCTTCCCGCTCCTTCTGTCGAGACCGCACCACGCTTACGCCGCTTAGTCGGCCGGTTGCGGTCTCCCTGGCGGACCCCTCTGGGGGTCCTGTCCTTGCTCGCTTCTCCACTGTCTTACCGTGTCCGGCAGCCCCCTCTGGCACCCTGTCAGGTCTTTACCTCCCCTTGTTCTCTACGAACTTGGTGAGTGGTGCTGATCTACACGACCAGGGGGTTGACCAGTTTACTCCTGCGAGTCAGCGGGTGACCCACTGCACGTGTGCTCGGACAGGCCGACACTTGGCCACGTTTACCCGTCGACCGGGGTCGAGCCTATACACACTGACCACTGCGTCTCCTCCGGTTGCTGAGTCTGGTCAGGTAGCTGCGTCGAGTCAGGTGTTTGCTGCAGCGTCCAGGTCTGGTCCTGAGTCTGCTCCTTGCTCGTGTCGTCTCCTGTCCCACCTGACTCTCCTTTGGCACCACCGCCTTGGTCACCCCTCCCTGCCTCGTCTCCGAGGCATGGCCTCCCGTGTCCTTGACTCTGGTCTCCCCCGGTCCCTCCCTCCCCTACCTCCGGGGCCTGCCCCTACCTGCGTTCCCTGCGTCGAGGGGCGGCAGCGCGCCACCCCTCACTCCTCCGAGTTTCCTCCGACAGCGGCTCCCCTGCAGACTTTTAAGATGGACGTGTGGGGCCCTGCCCGCGTCCGTGGCCAGGGTCACATCGTTACTTCCTGTTGCAGGTTGACGACTACTCGCGTTACACCACGGTATTCCCCTTGCGCAGCAAATATGACGTCACAGAGGTGTTGATCGACTGGATCCGTGCAGCTCGTCTCCAGCTTAGAGAGAGTTTCGGCTCGGACTTTCCTGTTCTGCGTCTGCACTCTGACAGAGGCGGAAAGTTTTCCTCTGCCCGTCTGGGAGCCTTCTGTCGTGCACGAGGCATCTGCCAGACCTTCACGCTTCCGGCCTCTCCACAGCAAAATGGGATTGCTGAGCGCCGCATTGGCATGGTCATGGATGTTGCTCGTACGTCCATGATCCATGCGGCTGCTCCCCATTTTCTGTGGCCGTTTGCGGTTCAGTATGCAGCGCATCAGCTCAACCTTCAGCCCTGAGTCTCCTTGCCAGAGACCTCCCCTCACCTTGCGGTGGATGGGGAAGGTTGGCGATGCGTCTGCATTTCGGGTCTGAGGATCTCGGGCGTTTGTCCGCGACTTGTCTGCGGACAAGCTGTCCCCCCGTGCTGTTCCCTGCGTCTTCTTTGGCTTCCCCCCTGACGCGCCTGGTTGGCAGTTTTACCACCCCACCTCGCGCCCTGTTCTGTCCTCCCAGGACGTCACCTGTGACGAGTCTGTGCCTTACTACCATCTCTTCCCCTACCGTACTGCGCCCCTCCCCCCCCCATCGCTCTTCCTTGCGCTAGGTCCTCCCTCGGTAGACCCTCTCCCCCCTCAGGGTCCTGCCCCGTCAGGTGTGTCCCAGGTAGACGCAGTCGAGCCTGCCGAGGTAGCTAGTGACTCTGGTGCTGCTAGGGGTACTGAGCCTGGGGATGTTGAGTCTGGGGGTGCTGAGTCTAGGGGTGCGGAGCCTGGGGGTGCTGAGCCAAGGGGTGCTGAGCCTTGGGGTGCTGATCCTGAGGGTGCGGAGCCTGGGGGTGCTGTGCCTGTTAAGTGCAAATTCACATTGCACGACATCCTGCCGTTTGTTAGGACGAGTATGCGTGTGCGAATGCATTTGGGTATGAATGGAATGTTCGTGTGTTTGTTTGCTTTCGTATTTTTCGCTTGAAACATTTGCAGGTTCTCACGCATTGTGCGCTTCGGCATAACATTGTACGCGCTATGAACAGTACAAGCAGAAAGGACGAGCTCGCAAAGGAACCCAAGATGGAAGCTTTGCGGTTTGGCTTACTTGATTGCGCAGATTCAGTTCTATCCAACTCGAATTTGTACTGTTTTGTTTGGTTGACTATAGTGTAGCAGGGCAGGCACTATAGGGGTACAATTTAGGTGAAGGTTGGATGTTGTTTGTCTGTATCTGCATGCTACAGGGCCAGGGGAAACCAGTGGAACCAGCATTTGGCTGGTTGGGCAAAGACAAAACAGGTTCTGTTATTAGGACCTGAACCTGGTTGTTGTTTTCCTAGGTTGGAAAAACAGAACCAGAGGTTGTTTACCAACCTACCACCTGCTGTTTTGTCCAGCCAGGTTGGTTATGTTGCTTGGAATCATTTGGGATCATCCTTAGTTGTTCCCAGGTTTATTCCCAAGGTCCATGCTAGCTAGAACTATATATTCCTTCTCTCTTTTTACCTGAATATAGTCAATTTGATTCAAGCGAATTCCTTCTTTGCTGGAATTTCCTTTCTACGCGGTGCGACGGCGGAATGCTACCCGAGTCAACGCTAGTACGCTAGCACTCCAACACTAGGCAAACAGTGTCCGAGCCATAACTTCGTAATGGCAGAACTTTTCGCGAGGCAACTTGGTTCATTTTAAAGCTCTTGGAGCGAGCTTCGATATAGGAAATTCTCAGCTTAATCCGGTCGACGGTCTGCACGATACGCTGCGCGACGTTCAAGGTACTCTTGCTGTTTTGACTTGATCCCTCTCTCTACAAACTTGGACCCGAGGGTAGGGGCTGGTCTTGTACCAGGCACCCAAGGACCCTTGGAGGTGACCCCGAGGAGAGGTTTTAAGTTTGATAAAGTCTTAATAGCTTGAGTTTATTAGGCCCTTACACCAACAAGCTGGTATCAGAGCTGCGTTATAGTGTTCCTCGATATAGGTAGCTTTGGCGGGCAACACTTTGACAGGAGCTGGTGAATCTTCAGCCCAAGATCATAGCGGCAGCCATGATTCTGGTGTTTCAGCACCAAGGGGAGCACGAACAAACCAGGGCTTGCTGGTCAAGGAGGTGCTGAACAATTTCACCGTCGAGAAGTTCAATGGTGAGGGCTATGATGATTGGGCCTGGAAAATGTAACTCTATTTCCGTCAGATTGGATTGCTGAAACTAATTATTGGGGAGCAGCCTAGACCGAGTGACCCCGCGCTGCAGGAAGATTGGGACGAGCGCTCCTCGGCTGGCTACTATTTGATGTCTCAGAGTTTGGAGCTGAACCAGCGTCACCACGTCATGCACCTGCTGCCGGAGGTTGAGTGCGGTCCGAAGGCGTGGACGGTGTTGAAGGAGCTGCACGCCCCGACCTCCGTTGTTGCAACATTGATGCTGGAGAGGGAGCTGTCCGCGTTGCGCTTGAGCGAGGGAGAGCCGGTGCAACCTGTCCTGGACAAATTGCGCGACCTCTACGCGAAGTTGGCGACCGCGGGAATCACCTACCCGGAGCAGACCAAGAGTTTGAAGATGCTCTCGCTGCTGCCGAAATCGTGGCTTCAATTCACGAGCGGATTGAGCCTGCCGCAGAACCAGAGCTCGTGGACTCTTGAGTGGGTCCTGACAAAGATTCTAGAGGAGGACTTCCGTCGCCGTCAACTGAGGGGTGGAGACGATGGCAGCAGCGGCTACAGAATGCAAGGGAACTGACGTGGCAGAGGACGTGGCTTCGGTGGTGCTGGACGCGGTGCAAAGAAGGACGACGACTCCAACGACCAACAAGGAGGTACCAGTTGGGGTCGCGGTGCGAAATCTGGACGTGGGGGCAAGTCGGGTGCTGGTGGCAAAATGAAAGGGAGTTGCTGGTATTGTGAGAAGGAGGGGCACCCCTGGTTTTTGTGCTATAAGAAACCCGATGGATGGACCCCCCAGAATCGTCACCAGGATGGCAGCGCGCGGAGGAACCAGAAAAACGGCGCGAGCATGGTCGCTGATTCGTCCGACAACAACCCCAAGAGCAACGGCGGTGCGGAAAAGAAGAAGGAGCGCACCGCTTGCCAGTTCTTCCATATTGGAGAGCAGGGGGAGCAGGGGGAGCAAGGAGACGCCTCTGCCAAGGTTGGAGCAGAGCTGCACCCCCTGGATTATTGGGTGTTGGACACGGGCGCTGCTTGGACAATGACGCCGCGAAAAGACCTGCTGGACCACGTACGAGCTACACCGATCAACGAGGTGTGCTCCGCCTCTGGACACGCGCTGAAGGTGGCTGGTGCGGGACGAGCTGCGTTTAAGGGAGCGGATGGCAAGCCGGTGGTGCTGCACGACGTTCTTCTTGTTCCTGAACTCAAGGCCAACCTCATCTCCCTCCGTAAGCTTGGCAAGTCTTGGGTGAGCACTAGCACGGATGGAGCACGCACTTACAAGGGGCAGCTGGGCAATCGGGTGCTTTGGGATCTGCATAAGAGTACGGACGTGTACAGATCCATGTGGCAGCTGCCAGCGTTGGCGTGGCATGGTGGGGGGCAGGCTGGAGAGGGGTCTGCATCCCAGGGGGAAAGCAACGCTGTTGGAGGGATTGATGTGAAAGTGTTGGCCAGATCTGGGGAGATGGATTGGGCAACGGCACACCGACGCTTGGGCCATGTGGAAATGCCCTTGCTGAAGCAGTTGGAGAAGGATGGAGCCGTTAAGGGTCTGAAGCTGAATAGACAGCCACCTGATGAGAATTGTGAAATATGTTTGCTCTCAAAGTTTAACCATTTCCCTTGCCTTTGTGTGGCTGGCAGGAGCAAGAAGCCGTTGGAGCTGGTCCACATGGACTTGGTGGGGCCGCTGCCGGTTCAGGGACACAAGGGGGAGCGGTACTTTCTGACCATAGTCGATGATTGGAGCAGGCTTATGTGGGCATATCCGCTGATGCAAAAGGACCATGCCGCCTCTACAATACAGGAAGATTGGCTGCCATTCGTGGAGAAGCAAGCGGAGTGTATGGTGAAGCGGATTAGGACAGATCGAAGTGGTGATTTCCTTGGAGTTGAGATGACGGCCTGGCTCAAGAAGCAGGGCATCCAGAGGGAGCTGACCACGGCTTACACCCCACAGTCTAACGGTGTAGCAGAACGGGCGAACCGGACAATTCTGGAGACAGCTAGGGCGCTGCTCATAGAATCTGGGCTGGGCAACTCCATGTGGCCCCATGCTGTTCGGCACGCTACCGTCGCTAGGAACAGGGTACTCACAAAGGTTGGGGATGAATCGTGGGTGCCGTTGGAGAGGTGGCTTGGGAGGAAGCCGCCGGTGGACATGCGGAGGGTGTTCGGTTGCATGGCAGTCGCCCACGTCCCCAAGACCTACCGCAGTAAGTTGGGGGCGAGTGCAATCTGGTGTATGCATTTGGGGCTGGCTGCTAAGAGCAAGGGATGGCTGCTGTGGGAACCTTCCAAGGGTGTGTTGTTTGACAGCAGGGATGTGAAGTTTGTTGAGGGCATGGTGTATAGGAGCTGGGAGAAACAGCCGGAGGCCAGGGTGTCCCAGCAGATGGAGCAGATCACCATGCAGCTGGACCTGACTCCTAGTGAGTGGGAGGAGGGAGAGGAGGCAGCTGCAGAGGGTGGTGATGGAGAGAAGGTGCAGGAGGCACCTGCTGGTGGAGAAAATGATGTGGAGACTGGCACTATTGGAGCTGCTGGATCTGAAGGGAGAAAGCAGCTGCACGGGAAAACAAAGAAGCCAAATGGTGTCGTTATGGAGGGATGGGAGACACCCGTCTCCAGGCCAGGACGTACCCGTATGGCTACTAAGAAGCTGACTGCAGGAGCTGATGTAGCGGAGCAGCAGCTTGGGACCGAGGAGGCATTGCTGATTCTACCGCATGGCTATGATCCCGATGAGGAGGATAAACCTGCCTACTGTTTTCTTGCCCCTGCACCAGAGGAACCAGCTAGCATGGAGGAGGCATTAGGTGGACCAGATAGGAGGAAGTGGCTGGTTTCCAAGGATGCTGAGTACCAGAGCCTGCTAGAGAATGTGACATGGGAGCTGGTGGTGCTGTCTGAGGGGAAAAAAGCCGTACAGTGCAAGTGGGTGCTAAGGATCAAGACCGATAACAAGGGAAAGGTCACCATCTACAAGAGCAGGCTGGTGGCTAAGGGGTTTATGCAGAAGGAGAAGCGGGACTTCAATGAGATCTTTGCTCCCACTGCCAAACCCCCTACCCTCTGTGTCTTGTTGGCAGATGCAACCGTTAGTGGGAAATTCATCATTCAGATGGATATATCAACGGCATTCCTCAATGGGATCTTAGAGGAGGATGTGTACATGATGCAGCCACCTGGGTATGAGGATGGTACGGGCAGGGTGTGCAAGCTGAAAAAGTCCATCTACGGCTTGAAGCAGGCGCCACGCTGCTGGTACCAGAAGTTGGCAGCTGTTTTAGAGGAGATGGGATTCAGGACCAACAGCTGTGATGAGAGCCTCTTTCTCAAGGGGGAGGGGGAGAAGCTGGTGCTGTTTCTGGTCTATGTGGACGACATTCTTCTCTTTAGCAGCAGCATGAACGAGATCCAGAAGGTGCAGCAGCAGCTGATGGAGAACTTCAAGTGCAAGAACCTTGGGGAGGTAAAGTACTACCTCGGGATGCATGTGGAGAGGGATCTGGATCACAGGTAGTTGAAGCTGCACCAGGAGAAGTTCATCAAGGAGCTTGGGGAGAAGTACGGGATTGAGAATGAGCGCAAAGTTGCAACTCCCCTGCCAGCAGAATTCAAGCTTGTGAAAGCTGCAGAGGATGAAGGGGTTGAAGCCGAGGAGCAGCAGTAATTTCAGTCCTTGGTGGGCAGCCTCTTGTATGCAGCAGTTGACACGAGGCCCGACATCTCTTTCTCGGTTGGGCAGCTGGCCAGGGTGGTGCCGAATCCATCAGAGGAGTAGGTGGATACAGCTGAGCGTGTGGTGAAGTATCTGAACTCTCACCCAAGCATTAAAGTTCAATACCCCGCATTTGCACAGGTGAAGCAGAAAGGGGTTGAGGTGCTGCAAGAGAGGGGGGAGAGGCTTGGAGAAGGCTAGCTTTTCTTCACTTGCTTTACCGATGCTACGTGGGCCTCTGAGAAGGAGGATTCCTCATCTGTGGGAGGATAGATCTGCGTAGTTGGAGGAGGACCTGTTTTTTGGAGGTCAAAGAAGCAGACGGAAACAGCACTCTCTTCTGTGTAATCAGAGTACATGGCGATGTTCCATGGGGTGAAGGAGGTGATTTGGTTGAGGAGGCTGTAAGAGGAGATTGGCCAGGAGCAAAAGGTTGCTACGCTGCTGTTTTGTGATAGCAAGGGAGCTCTTGGGATGGCCAGGAGCGCTGTGCTTCATGGGCTGAATAAGCACATGCGTATCAAGTGGCACTGGTTGCGTAAGAAGGTGAAGAGGGGGACGGTGAATCCGATCTACATCAAGACTCACCAGCAGCCAGCAGACTTCCTCACCAAGAGGCTTGCAGATGAGCCTCATTGGCGTTTTGTGCGCATCAGTGGAATGAGCATAAACTAGTATGGAATGATGGGGATGCAGCCGGCAGGCTGACGGGGAGTGTGTTGGGTGCAAATTCACATTGCACGACATCCTGCCGTCTGTTTGTACGAGTATGCGTGTGCGAATGCATTTGGGTATGAATGGAATGGCGCTGGTGCTGCCGCTAGGGGTACTAGTGCTGTCCCTGCTGGTTCTAGAGGCGCTGTGCGGCCGAGGCCATACTTCGTTCCACTCTTTTAGCAGGTTCTTGGTCTCCCGCCCTCTACTTGTCCTGCTCCTGACTTAGAGGGTCCACAGCCTGTCCACTCGTGGTCATAGTTACAGCCCGCCTCCCCCCTACCTGCTCCTTCTCCCTACACTGGTCCTACTGGAGGTCTTGCTGAGCGTCGTGAGCGTGCGTCTCGTCCTGCGTCGCCCGTTCATATTGCTCGCACTAGTAGTCATGCTCCGCGTCCATGTCCTCTTGCCGTCCTTGGCACACACCAGATGGCACTGCGTCCGTCCACTGCTCCTCTGCGTGTCCCGTTGCCGTCTCCTCCAGAGTCCTCTCTTCCTGTCCTTGCTGACCCGGAGCCTGACTCTCTTCGTGCTGCCATTCCTACCGTCACGTGTCTCCTGGCTACTGTTGTCACTGACCCTTCTTTTGAGTCCATTGCTGCGTCTGCCTTAGTTGCTGAGCTTGTTGACTTTGCTGCTCGCTGTCGTTTAGACTACGTCGCTTGTCTTGTTGCTGAGTCTGAGTTTGACTGTCCTCCTTCCGTCGGGGGTGAGTGTGCTCTTAGCACGCACATCCTTGAGGACACGCTGGAGGAGTTCCACTGTTTTGCTGCTGCTTTGCCTCATCTCGTGTCTACACTGATTGCCCCTGAGGGAGACCCGGATGCTCCAAACATCCCCACTCCTCGATCGTACGCTGAGGCAATCGAGAGTCCCTACTCCTCTCAGTGGCAGGCAGCTATGGACGCAGAGATGGCTTCATGGAAGTCCACAGGCACCTACGTCGACGAGGTTCCCCCACCTGGGGCGAACATCATCAGTGGCGTGTGGATTTTCAGGGTAAAGCGGCCGCCGGGTTCTCCGCCTGTCTTCAAGGCGCGTTACGTGGCTCAAGGCTTCAGTCAGCGGCAGGGAGTTGACTACTTTTATACCTTCTCCCCCACCCCAACGATGACCTCTCTTCGGGTGCTGCTGCACATAGCCGCTCAGCGCGAATACGAGCTTCACTCTCTTGACTTAAGCACAGCTTTTCTGGACGGCAGCCTGCACGAGGAGATCTGGCTGCGCCGCCCACCTGGCTTTACTGGGTCGTTTCCTCCTGGTACCCAGTGGAGCCTCCGGCGGCCAGTCTACAGTCTCCCCCAGGCGCCCCATCAGTGGCACACGACACTGAGGACTACACTTGCGGCTCTTGGGTTTGTTCCTTCTACTGCCGACCCGTCGCTGTTTCTGCGCACCGACACCTCTTTGCCATCGTTCTACATCTTCGTGTACGTCGACGACTTGGTCTTTGCCACTGCAGACACAGCTGGACTCGCCCGCGTGTACAGACCTGGGTGAACTGCGCAGCTACCTTGGCTTGCAGATCACCCGGAAGAGAGCACAGCGCACCATTATCCTGACTCAGTCACACATGGTGCAGCAGGTTCTTCAGCACTTCGACTTCACGTACTCCTCGCCTCAGGCCACTCCTCTGTCTACTCGCCACTCGCTCTCAGCTCTGCCTTCGGATGAGTCCGTAGAGCCGAGTGGCCCGTACCCAGAGCTTGTTGGCTGCCTCATGTACCTGATGACCTGCACACGACCTGACCTCGCATACCCTCTTACCATCTTGGCACGCTATGTTGCTCCTAGGAGACACGGACCAGAGCATATGGCTGCAGCGAAGAGGGTGTTGCGCTACTTGTGCAGTACGTCGGGCATGGGGCTAGTACTTGGAGGGTGACGTCGACTGGTCCTCACAGGTCACGCTGACGCTTATTGGGCTGACGACCAGGCTACGCAGCGGTCATCACAGGGTTACATCTTCAGCCTTGGCTGCGGCTCTGTTTCGTGGCGGTCTACCCGCTCATCTTCTGTTCTCGGCTCCAGCTGTGAGGCTGAGATCTACGCGGGGGCAATGGCTGCACAGAAGTTACGCTGGCTCACCTACCTGCTGACTGACCTAGGAGAGCCGCCTCGTTCTCCTCCAGTTCTGTACGTAGACAACACGGACATGCTTGCCTTGTGTCGGGAGTGTTGGTGTAAGGACCTAATAAACTCAAGCTATTAAGACTTTATCAAACTTAAAACCTCTCCTCGGGGTCACCTTCAAGGGTCCTTGGGTGCCTGGTACAAGACCAGCCCCTATCCTCGGGTCCGAGTTTGTAGAGAGAGGGATCAGGAGGGAATTATTCAAAACAGCAAGAGTACCTTGAACGTCGCGCAGCGTATTGTGCAGACCGTAAATCGGATTAAGCTGAGAATTTCCTATATCGAAGCTCGCTCCAAGAGCTTTAAAATGAACCAAATTGCCTCGCGAAAAGTTCTGCCATTACGAAGTTATGGCTCGGACAGCGTTAGCCTAGCGTTGGAGTGCTACCGTACTAGCGTTGACTCGGGTACCATTCCGCCGTCGCATCGCATAGAAGGGAAATTCCAGCAAGGAAGGAATTCGCTTGAATCAATTTCACTATATTCAGGTACAAACAGAGAAAGAATAAATAGTTCTAGCTAGCAAGGACCTTAGGAATAAACCTGGGAACAACCAAGGATGATCTCAAATAATTCCAAGCAACAGAACCAACCTGGCTGGACAAAACTGCAGGTGGTAGGTTGGTAAACAACCTCTGGTTCTGTTTTTCCAACATGGGAAAACAACAACCAGGTTCAGGTCCTAAAAACAGAACCTGTTTTGTCTTTGCCCAACCAGCCAAATGCCGGTTCCGCTGGTTTCCCCTGGCCCTGTAGCATGCAGATACAGACAAACAACATCCAACCTTCACCTAAATTGTACCCCTATAGTGCCTGCCCTGCTACACTATAGTCAACCAAACAAAACAGTACAATTTCGAGTTGGATAGAACTGAATCTGCGAAATCAAGTAACCGAACCGCAAAGCTTCCATCTTGGGTTCCTTTGCGAGCTCGTCCTTTCTGCTTGTACTGTTCATAGCGCGTACAATGTTATGCCGAAGCGCACAATGCGCGAGTACCTGCAAATGCTTCAAGCGAAAATTGCGAAAGCAAACAAACACACGAACATTCCATTCATACCCAAATGCATTCGCACCCGCATACTCGTACAAACAGACGGCAGAATGTCGTACAATGTGAATTTGCACCGAACACACTCCCCCTCAGCCTGCCGGCTGCATCCGCATCATTCCATACTAGTTCATGCTCATTCCACTCATGCGCACACAACGCTAATAAGCTCATCTGCAAGACTCTTGGTAAGGAAGTCTGCTGGCTGCTGGTGAGTCTTGATGTAGATCGGATTCACCGTCCCCCTCTTCACCTCCTTACGCAGCGAGTGCCACTTGATACGCATGTGCTTGTTCAGCCCATGAAGCACAGCGCTCCAGGCCATCCCAAGAGCTCCATTGCTATCACAAAACAGTGGCGTAGCAACCTTTTGCTCCTGGCCAATCTCCTCTAACAGCCTCCTCAGCCAAATCACCTCCTTCACCCCATAGAACATCGCCATGTACTCTGATTACACAAAAGAGAGTGCTGTTTCCGTCTGCTTCTTTGACCTCCAACTACGCAGATGTATCCTCCCACTAATGAGGAATCCTCCTTCTCAGAGGCCCACGTAGGATCGGTAAAGCAAGTGAGAAAGAGCTTGCCTTCTCCAAGCCTCTCCCTCTTCTCTTTCAGCACCTCAACCCCTTTCTGCTTCACCTGTGCAGATGCGGAGTATTGAACTCCAATGCTTGGGTGAGAGTTCAGATACTTCACCACACGCTCAGCTGCATCCACCTGCTCCTCTGATGGATTCGGCACCACCCTGGCCAGCTGCCCAACCGAGAAAGAGATGTCGGGCCTCGTGTGAACTGCTGCATACAAGAGGCTGCCCACTAAGGACTGAAATTGCTGCTGCTCTTCGACTTCAACCCCTTCATCCTCTACAGCTTTCACAAGCTTGAATTCTGCTAGCAGGGGAGTTGCAACCTTGCGCTCATTCTCATTTCCGTACTTCTCCCCAAGCTCCTTGATGAACTTCTCCTGGTGCAGCTTCAACCACCTGTGATCCAGATCCCTCTCCACGTGCATCCCGAGGTAGTACTTTACCTCCCCAAGGTTCTTGCAGTTGAAGTTCTCCATCAGCTGCTGCTGCACCTTCTGGATCTCCTTCATGCTGCTGCTAAAGAGAAGAATGTCGTCCACATAGACCGGAAACAGCACCAGCTTCTCCCCCTCCCTCTTGAGAAAGAGGCTCTCATCACAGCTGCTGGTCCTGAATCCCATCTCCTCTAAAGCAGCTGCCAACTTCTGGTACAAGCAGCGTGGCGCCTGCTTCAAGCTGTAGATGGACTTTTTCAGCTTGCACACCCTGCCCGTACCATCCTCATACCCAGGTGGCTGCGTCATGTACAAATCCTCCTCTAAAATACCATTGAGGAATGCCGTTGATATATCCATATGAATGATGAATTTCCCACTAACGGTTGCATCTGGCAACAAGACACGGAGGTTAGGTTTGGCAGTTGGAGCAAAGATCTCATTGAAGTCCCGCTTCTCCTTCTGCATAAACCCCTTAGCCACCAGCCTACTCTTGTAGATGGTGACCTGTCCCTTGTCATCGGTCTTGATCCTTAGCACCCACTTGCACTGTACGGCTTTCTTCCCCTCACGCAGCACCACCAGCTCCCATGTCCCATTCTCTAGCAGGCTCTGGTACTCAGCATCCCTGGAAACCAGCCACTTCTCCCTATCTGGTCCAGCTAATGCCTCCTCCGTGCTAGCTGGTTCCTCTGGTGCAGGGGCAAGAAAACAGTAGGCAGGTTCATCCTCCTCATCCAGATCATAGCCATGCCGTAGAATCAGCAATGCCTCCTCGGTCCCAAGCTGCTGCTCCGCTAGATCAGCTCTTGCAGTCAGCTTCTTAGTAGCCATACGGGTACGTCCTGGCCTGGAGACAGGTGTCTCCCATCCCTTTATAACGACACCCTTCGGCTTCTTAGTTTTCCCCTGCTGCTGCTCTCTCCCCTCAGATCCAGCAGCTCCACTAGTGCCAGTCTCCACATCATTTTCTGAACCAGCAGGTGCCTCTTGTACCTTATTTCCATGACCACCCTCTACAGCTGCCTCCTCTCCCTCCTCCCACACACTTGGAGTCAGGTCCAGCTGCACAATGATCTGCTCCATTTGCTGGGACACCCTGGCCTCCGGCTGTTTCTCCCAGCTCCCATACACCATGCCCTCAACAAACTTCACATCCCTGCTGTCAAACAACACACCCTTGGAAGGTTCCCACAGCAGCCATCCCTTGCTCTCAGCAGCCAGCCCCAAATGCACACACCAGATTGCACTCGCCCCCAACTTACTGCGGTAGGTCTTGGGGACGTGGGCGACTGCCATGCAACCAAACACCCTCAGCATGTCCACCGGCGGCTTCCTCCCAAGCCACCTCTCCAACGGCACCCACGATTCATCCCCAACCTTTGTGAGTACCCTGTTCCTAGCGACGGTAGCGTGCCGAACAGCATGGGGCCACATCAAGTTGCCCAGCCCAGATTATATGAGCAGCGCCCTAGCTGTCTCCAGAATTGTCCGGTTCACCCGTTCTGCTACACTGTTGGACTGTGGGTTGTAAGCCGTGGTCAGCTCCCTCTAGATGCCCTGCTTCTTGAGCCAGGCCGTCATCTCAGCTCCAAGGAACTCACCACCCCGATCTGTCCTAATCCGCTTCACCACACACTCCGCTTGCTTCTTCACGAACGGCAGCCAATCGTCCCGAATCGTGGAGGCGGCGTGATCTTTCTGCTTCAGCGGATACGCCCACATTAGCCTGCTCCAGTCATCCACTATGGTTAGGAAATACCGCTCCCCCTTGTGCCTTGGCACCGGCAGCGGCCCCACCTGTTGGTGTAAGGGCCTAATAAACTCAAGCTATTTAGACTTTATCACACTTTAAAACCTCTCCTCGGGGTCACCTCCAAGGGTCCTTGGGTGCCTGGTACAAGACCAGCCCCTATCCTCGGGTCCGAGTTTGTAGAGAGAGGGATCAAGAGGGACTTAGTCAAAACAGCAAGAGTACCTTGAACGTCGCTTAGCGTATCGTGCAGACCGTCGATCGGATTAAGCTGACAATTTACTATATCGAAGCTCACCCTAAGAGCTTTAAAATAAGCCAAGTTGCCTCGCGAAATGTTTTGCCATTACGAAGTTATGGGTCGGACAGCGTTAGCCTAGCGTTGGAGTGCTAGCGTACTAGCGTTGACTCGGGTAGCATTCCCCCGTCTCACCGCGTAGAAATGAAATTCCAGGAAGGGAGGAATTCGCTTGAATCCATTTCACGATATTCAGGTACAAACAGAGAAGGAATAAATAGCTCTTGCTAGCAAGGACCTTGGAATCAACCTGGGAACAACCAGGGATGATCCCAAATAATTCCAAGCAACAGAACCAACCTGGCTGGACAAAATAGCAGGTGGTAGGTTGATGAACAACCTCTGGTTCTGTTTTTCCAACCTGGGAAAACAACAACCAGGTTCAGGTCCTAAAAACAGAACCTGTTTTGTCTTTGCCCAACCAGCCAAATGCTGGTTCCGCTGGTTTCTCCTAGCCCTGTAGCATGCAGATACAGACAAACAACATCCAACCTTCACCTAACTTGTACCCCTATAATACCTGCCCTGCTACACTATAGTCAACCAAACAAAACAGTACAATTTCGAGTTGGATAGAATTGAATCTGCGCAATCAAGTAAGCCGAACCACAAAGCTTCCATCTTGGGTTCCTTTGCGAGCTCGTCCTTTCTGCTTGTACTGTTCATAGCGCGTACAATGTTATGCCGAAACGCACATTGTGCGAGTACCTGCAAATGCTTCAAGCGAAAATTGCGAAAGCAAGCAAACACACGAACATTCCATTCATACCCAAATGCATTCGCACACGCATACTTGTACAAACAGACGGCAAGATGTCGTGCAATGTAAATTTGCACCCAACACTACCAAGTCCATGTGGACCAGCTCCAACGGCTTTTTGCTCCTGCCAGCCACACTATGGAAGGGGAAACGGGTGAACTTTGAAAGGAGGCAAATTTCACAGTTATCATCGGGTGGTTGTCCGTTCAGCTTCAAGCCCTTAACGGCTCCATCCTTCTCCAGTTGCTTCAGCAAAGGCATTGCCACATGCCCCAAACGTCAGTGTGCCGTTGCCCAATCCGTCTCCCCAGATCTGGCCGACACTTTCACACCAACCCCTCCAACGGCGTTGCACTCCCCCTGGGATGCAGACCCCTCTCCAGCCTGCCCCCCACCATGCCACGCCAACGCCGGCAGCTCCCACATGGATCTGTACACGTCCGTACTCTCGTGCAGATCCCAAAGCACCCGATTGCCCAGCTGCCCCTTGTAAGTGCGTGCCCTATCCGTGCTAGTGCTCACCCCAGCCTTGCCAAGCTTACGGAGGGAGATGAGGTTGGCCTTGAGTTCAGAAACAAGAAGAACGCCGTGCAGCACCACCGGCTTGCCATCCGCTCCCTTAAACGCAGGTCGTCCCGCACCAGCCACCTTCAGCGCGTGTCCAGAGGCAGAGCACACCTCGTTGATCGGTGCAGCTTATACGTGGTCCAGTAGGTCTTTTCGCGGCGTCATCGTGCAAGCAGCGCCCGTGTCCAACACCCAATAATCCAGGGGGTGCAGCTCTGCTCCAACCTTGGCAGAGGCGTCTCCTTGCTCCCCCTTGTCTCCCATATGGAAGAATTGGCCCGTGGTGCGCTCCTTCTTCTTCTTTGCACCGCCGTTGTCCTTCGGGTTGTTGTCGGACGAATCAGCGACCATGCTCGCGCCGTTTTTCTGGTTCCTCCGCGCGCCGCCATCCTGGTGACGATTCTGGGGGGTCCATCCATCGGGTTTCTTATAGCACAAAAACCAGGGGTGCCCTTCATTCTCACAATACCAGCAACTCCCTTTCATTTTGCCACCAGCACCCGACTTGCCCCCACGTCCAGATTTCGCACCGCGACCCCAACCGGTACCTCCTTGTTGGTCGTTGGAGTCGTCGTCATTCTTTGCACCGCGTCCAGCACCACCGAAGCCACGTCCTTTGCCACGTCGGCTCCCTTGCATCCCGTAGCCGCCGCTGCCGTCGTCTCCACCCCTCAGTTGACGGCGACGGAAGTCCTCCTCTAGAATCTTTTTCTGCACCCACTCGAGTGTCCACGAGCTCTGGTTCTGCGGCAGGCTCAATCCGCTCGTGAATTGAAGCCACGATTCCAGCAGCAGCGAGAGCATCTTCAGGCACTTGGTCTGCTCCGGGTAGGTGATTCCCGCGGTCGCCAACTTCGCGTAGAGGTCGCGCAATTTGTCCAGGACAGGTTGCACCGGCTCTCCCTCGCTTAGGCGCAACGCGGACAGCTTTCTCTCCAGCATCAATGTTGCAACAACGGATGTCAGGGCGTGCAGTTCCTTCAACACGGTCCACGCTTTCGGACCGCACTCAACCTCCAGTAGCAGCTGCATGACGTGGTGACGCTGGTTCAGCTCCAAACTCTGCGACATCAAGTAGTAGCCAACCGAGGCGCGCTCGTCCCAATCTTCCTGAAGGGCGGGGTCACTTGGTCTAGGCTCCTCCCCAATCATTAGTTTCAGCAAACCGATCTCACGGAAATAAAGTTGCATTTTCCATGCCCAATCATCATAGCCCTCACCATTGAACTTCTCGACGGTGAAGTTTTCCAGCACCTCCTTGATCAGCGAGCCCTGGCTTGTTCGCGCTCCCCTTGGCGCAGAAACACCAGAATCATGGCTGCCGCTACGATCTTGGGCTGAAGATTCACCAGCTACCGCCGAGGTGTTCCCCGCCATAGCTACCTATAATGCAGCTCCGATACCAGCTTGTTGGTGTAAGGACCTAATAAACTCAAGCCATTAAGACTTTATCAAACTTAAAACCTCTCCTCGGGGTCACCTCCAAGGGTCCTTGGGTGCCTGGTACAAGACCAGCCCCTATCCTCGGGTCCGAGTTTGTAGAGAGAGGGATCAAGAGGGACTTAGTCAAAAAAGCAAGAGTACCTTGAACGTCGCGCAGCGTATCGTGCAGACCGTAAATCGGATTAAGCTGAGAATTTCCTATATCGAAGCTCACTCTAAGAGCTTTTAAATAAGCCAAGTTGCCTCGCGAAAAGTTCTGCCATTACGAAGTTATGGCTCGGACAGCGTTAGCCTAGCGTTGGAGTGCTAGCGTACCAGCGTTGACTCGGGTAGCATTCCGCCGTCGCACCGCGTAGAAACGAAATTCCAGGAAGGGAGGAATTCGCTTGAATCAATTTCACTATGTTCAGGTACAAACAGAGAAGGAATAAATAGCTCTAGCTAGCAAGGACCTTGGGAATCAACCTGGGAACAACCAGGGATGATCCCAAATAATTCCAAGCAACAGAACCAACCTGGCTGGACAAAATAGCAGGTGGTAGGTTGGTGAACAACCTCTGGTTCTGTTTTTCCAACCTGGGAAAACAACAACCAGGTTCAGGTCCTAAAAACAGAACCTGTTTTGTCTTTGCCCAACCAGCCAAATGCTGGTTCCGCTGGTTTCCTCTCGCCCTGTAGCATGCAGATACAGACAAACAACATCCAACCTTCACCTAAATTGTACCCCTATTGTGCTTGCCCTGCTACACTATAGTCAACCAAACAAAACAGTACAATTTCGAGTTGGATAGAACTGAATCTGCGCAATCAAGTAAGCCGAACCACAAAGCTTCCATCTTGGGTTCCTTTGCGAGCTCGTCCTTTCTGCTTGTACTGTTCATAGCGCGTACAATGTTATGCCAAAGCGCACATTGTGCGAGTACCTGCAAATGCTTCAAGCGAAAATTGCGAAAGCAAACAAACACACGAACATACTATTCACACGCAAATGCATTCGCACACGCATACTCGTACAAACAGACGGCAGGATGTCGTGCAATGTGAATTTGCACCCAACACACTCCCCCTCAGCCTGCTGGCTGCATCCCCATCATTCCATACTAGTTCATGCTCATTCCAATCATGCGCACACAACGCCAATGAGGCTCATCCGCAAGCCTCTTGGTGAGGAAGTCTGCTGGCTGCTGGTGAGTCTTGATGTAGATCGGATTCACCGTCCCCCTCTTCACCTCCTTACGCAGCGAGTGCCACTTGATACGCATGTGCTTGTTCAGCCCATGAAGCACAGCGTTCCTGGCCATCCCAAGAGCTCCCTTGCTATCACAAAACAGCGGTGTAGCAACCTTTTGCTCCTGGCCAATCTCCTCCAACAGCCTCCTCAGCCAAATCACCTCCTTCACCCCATGAAACATTGCCATGTACTCTGACTCCACGGACGAGAGTGCTGTCTCCGTCTGCTTCTTTGACCTCCAACTAACCGGTCCTCCCCCAACTACGCAGATGTATCCTCCCACATATGAGGAATCCTCCTTCTCAGAGGCCCACGTAGCATCAGTAAAGCAAGTGAGAAAAAGCTTGCCTTCTCCAAGCCTCTCCCCCTTCTCTTTCAGCACCTCAACCCCTTTCTGCTTCAGCTGTGCAGATGCGGAGTATTGAACTCCAATGCTTGGGTGAGAGTTCAGATACTTCACCACACGCTCAGCTGCATCCACCTGCTCCTCTGATGGATTCTGCACCACACTAGCTAGCTGCCCAACCGAGAAAGAGATGTCGGGCCTCGTGTGAACTGCTGCATACAAGAGGCTGCCCACCAAGGACTGAAATTGCTGCTGCTCCTCGGCTTCAACCCCTTCATCCTCTGCAGCTTTCACAAGCTTGAATTCTGCTGGCAGGGGAGTTGCAACCTTGCGCTCATTCTCAATCCCATACTTCTCCCCCAGCTCCTTGATGAACTTCTCCTGGTGCAGTTTCAACCACCTGTGATCCAGATCCCTCTCCGCGTGCATCCCGAGGTAGTACTTTACCTCCCCAAGGTTCTTGCACTTGAAGTTCTCCATCAGCTGCTGCTGCACTTTATGGATCTCCTTCATGCTGCTGCTGAAGAGAAGAATGTCGTCCACGTAGACCAGAAACAACACCAGCTTCTCCCCCTCCCCCTTGAGAAAGAGGCTCTCATCACAGCTGTTGGTCCTGAATCCCATCTCCTCTAAAACAGCTGCCAACTTCTGGTACCAGCAGCGTGGCGCCTGCTTCAAGCCGTAGATGGACTTTTTCAGCTTGCACACCCTGCCCATACCATCCTCACACCCAGGTGGCTGCGTCATGTACACATCCTCCTCTAAAATCCCATTGAGGAATGCTGTTGATATGTCCATCTGGATAATGAACTTCCCACTAACGGCTGCATCTGCCAACTAGACACGAAGGGTAGGGGGTTTGGCAATGGGAGCAAAGATCTCATTGAAGTCCCGCTTCTCCTTCTGCATAAACCCCTTAGCCACCAACCTACTCTTGTAGATGGTGACCTGCCCCTTGTCGTCAGTCTTGATCCTTAGCACCCACTTGCATTGTACCGCTTTCTTTCCCTCAAGCAGCACCACTAGTTCCCAAGTCCCATTCTCCAGCAGGCTCTGGTACTCAGCATCCCTAGAAGCTAGCCATTTGTCCCTATCTGGTCCAGCTAATGCCTCCTCCATGCTAGCTGGTTCCTCTGGTGCAGGGGCAAGAAAACAGTAGGCAGGCTCATCCTCCTCATCCGGGTCATAGCCATGCGGTAGAATCAGCAATGCCTCCTCGGTCCCAAGCTGCTGCTCCGCTACATCAGCTCCTGCAAACAGCTTCTTAGTAGCCATACGGGTACGTCCTGGCCTGGAGACGGGTGTCTCCCATCCCTTCATAATAACACCCTTCGGCTTCTTAGTTTTCCCCTGCTGCTGCTCTCCTCCCTCGGATCCAGCAGCTCCACTAATGCTACCGCTAGTCTCCACACCATTTTCTCCACCAGCAGGTGCCTCCTGCACCTTCTCTCCATCACCACCCTCTGCAGCTGCCTCCTCTCCCTCCTCCCACACACTAGGAGTCAGGTCTAGCTGCATGGTGATCTGCTCCATCTGCTGGGACACCCTGGCCTCCGGCTGTTTCTCCCAGCACCCATACATCATGCCCTCAACAAACTTCACATCCCTGCTGTCAAACAACACACCCTTGGAAGGTTCCCACAGCAGCCATCCCTTGCTCTCAGCAGCCAGCCCCAAATGCACACACCAGATTGCACTCGCCCCCAAGTTACTGCGGTAGGTCTTGGGGACGTGGGCGACTGCCATGCAACCGAACACCCTCAGCATGTCCACCGGTGGCTTCCTCCCAGGCCACCTCTCCAACGGCACCCACGAATCATCCCCAACCTTTGTGAGTACCCTGTTCCTAGCGACGGTAGCGTGCCGAACAGCATGGAGCCACATCAAGTTGCCCAGCCCAGATTCTATGAGCAGCGCCCTAGCTGTCTCCAGAATTGTCCGGTTCGCCCGTTCTGCTACACCGTTGGACTGTGGGGTGTAAGCCGTGGTCAGCTCCCTCTGGATGCCCTGCTTCTTGAGCCAGGCCGTCATCTCAGCTCCAAGGAACTCACCACCCCGATCCGTCCTAATCCGCTTCACCACACACTCCGCTTGCTTCTCCACAAACGGCAGCCAGTCGTCCCGAATCGTAGAGGCGGGGTGATCTTTTTGCTTCAGCGGATACGCCCACATTAGCCTGCTCTGGTCATCCACACTGGTTAGGAAGTACCGCTCCCCCTTGTGCCCTTGCACCGGCAGCGGCCCCACCAAGTCCATGTGGACTAGCTCCAACGGCTTTTTGCTCCTGCCAGCCACACTATGGAAGGGGAAACGGGTGAACTTTGAAAGGAGGCAAATTTCACAGTTATCATCGGGTGGTTGTCCGTTCAGCTTCAAGCCTTTAACGGCTCCATCCTTCTCCAGCTGCTTCAGCAAAGGCATTGCCACATGCCCCAAACGTCGGTGTGCAGTTGCCCAATCTGTCTCCCCAGATCTGGCCGACACTTTCACACCAACCCCTCCAACGGCGTTGCACTCCCCCTGGGATGCAGACCCCTCTCCAGCCTGCCCCCCACCGTGCCACGCCAGCGCCGGCAGCTGCCACATAGATCTGTACACGTCCTTGCTCTCGTGTAGATCCCAAAGCACCCGATTGCCCAGCTTCCCCTTGTAAGTGCGTGCCCCATCCGTGCTAGTGCACTCGCCCCCAACTTACTGCGGTAGGTCTTGGGGACGTGGGCGACTGCCATGCAACCGAACACCCTCAGCATGTCCACCGGCGGCTTCCTCCCAAGCCACCTCTCCAACGGCACCCACGAGTCATCCCCAACCTTTGTGAGTACCCTGTTTCTAGCGACGGTAGCGTGCCGAACAGCATGGGGCCACATCAAGTTGCCCAGCCCAGATTCTATGAGCAGCGCCCTAGCTGTCTCCAGAATTGTCCGATTCGCCCGTTCTGCTACACCGTTGGACTGTGGGGTGTAAGCCGTGGTCAGCTCCATCTGGATGCCCTGCTTCTTGAGCCAGGCCGTCATCTCAGCTCCAAGGAACTCACCACCCCGATCTGTCCTAATCCGCTTCACCACACACTCCGCTTGCTTCTCCACGAACGGCAGCCAATCGTCCCGAATCGTGGAGGCGGCGTGATCTTTCTGCTTCAGCGGATACGCCCACATTAGCCTGCTCCAGTCATCCACTATGGTTAGGAAATACCGCTCCCCCTTGTGCCCTTGTACCGGCAGCGGCCCCACCAAGTCCATGTGGACCAGCTCCAACGGCTTTTTGCTCCTGCCAGCCACACTATGGAACGGGAAACGGATGAACTTTGAAAGGAGGCAAATTTCACAATTATCATCGGGTGGTTGTCCGTTCAGCTTCAAGCCCTTAACGGCTCCATCCTTCTCCAGCTGCTTCAGCAAAGGCATTGCCACATGCCCCAAACGTCGGTGTGCAGTTGCCCAATCTGTCTCCCCAGATCTGGCCGACACTTTCACACCAACCCCTCCAACGGCGTTGCACTCCCCCTGGGATGCAGACCCCTCTCCAGCCTGCCCCCCACCGTGCCACGCCAGCGCCGGCAGCTGCCACATAGATCTGTACACGTCCTTGCTCTCGTGCAGATCCCAAAGCACCCGATTGCCCAGCTTCCCCTTATAAGTGCGTGCCCCATCCGTGCTAGTGCTTACCCCAGACTTGCCAAGCTTACGGAGGGAGATGAGGTTGGCCTTGAGTTCAGGAACAAGAAGAACGTCGTGCAGCACCACCGGCTTGCCATCCTGCTCCCTTAAACGCAGCTCGTCCCGCACCAGCCACCTTCAGCGCGTGTCCAGAGGCGGAGCACACCTCGTTGATCGGAGCAGCTCGTACGTCGTCCAGCAGGTCCTCGCGCGCCGTCATTGTCCAAGCAGCGCCTGTGTCCAACACCCAATAATCCAGGGGGTGCAGATCTGCTCCAGCCTTAGCAGATGCGTCTCCTTGCTCCCCCTTGTCTCCCATATGGAAGAATTGGCCCGCGGTGCGCTCCTTCTTCTTCTCCGCACCGCCGTTGCCCTTCGGGTTGTTGTCGGACGAATCAGCGACCATGCTCGCGCCGTTTTTCTGGTTCCTCCGCGCGCCGCCATCCTGGTGATGATTCTGGGGGGTCCATCCATCGGGTTTCTTATAGCACAAAAACCAGGGATGCCCTTC
Source organism: Closterium sp. NIES-65 (assembly GCA_948144175.1). Taxonomy (NCBI): domain Eukaryota; kingdom Viridiplantae; phylum Streptophyta; class Zygnematophyceae; order Desmidiales; family Closteriaceae; genus Closterium; species Closterium sp. NIES-65. Next base: position 204,182 of record CANXME010002320.1, on the reverse strand, counting down.
CTTCTCACAATACCAGCAACTCCCTTTCATTTTGCCACCAGCACCCGACTTGCCCCCACGTCCAGATTTCGCACCGCGAGCCCAACTTGTACCTCCTTGTTGGTCGTTGGAGTCGTCGTCTTTCTTTGCACCGCGTCCAGCACCACCGCAGCCACGTCCTTTGCCACGTCGGCTCCCTTGCATCCCGTAGCCGCTGCTGCCGTCGTCTCCACCCCTCAGTTGGCGGCGACGGAAGTCCTCCTCCAGAATCTTTGTCCGCACCCACTCGAGCGTCCACAAGCTCTGGTTCTGCGGCAGGCTCAATCCGCTCGTAAATTGAAGCCACGATTCCGGCAGCAGCGAGAGCATCTTCTGGCACTTTGTTTGCTCCGGGTAGGTGATTCCCGCGGTCGCCAACTTCCCGTAGAGGTCCCGCAATTTGTCCAGGACAGGTTGCACCGGCTCTCCCTCGCTCAGGCGCAACGCGGACAGCTCCCTCTCGAGCATCAATGTTGCAACAACGGAGGTCGGGGCGTGCAGCTCCTTCAACACCGTCCACGCCTTCGGACCGCACTCAACCTCCGGCAGCAGGTGCATGACGTGGTGACTGCTGGTTCAGCGCCAAACTCTGCGACATCAAGTAGTAGCCAGCCGAGGCGCGTTCGTCCCAATCTTCCTGAAGGGCGGGGTCACTCGGTCTAGGCTCCTCCCCAATCATTAGTTTCAGCAATCTGATCTGACGGAAATAAAGTTGCATTTTCCAGGCCCAATCATCATAGCCCTCACCATTGAACTTCTCGACGGTGAAATTCTTCAGCACCTCCTTGACTAGCAAGCCCTGCTTTGTTCGCGCTCCCCTTGGCGCTGAAACACCAGAATCATGGCTGCCGCTACGATCTCGGGCTGAAGATTCACCAGCTCCCGTCGAGGTGTTCCCCGCCATATATCGAGGATCACTATAACGCAGCTGTGATACCAGCTTGTTGGTGTAAGGGCCTAATAAACTCAAGCTATTAAGACTTTATCAGACTTCAAACCTCTCCTCGGGGTCACCTCCAAGGGTCCTTGGGTGCCTGGTACAAGACCAGGCCCTATCCTCGGGTCCGAAATTGTAGAGAGAGGGATCAAGAGGGACTGAGTCAAAACAGCAAGAGTACCTTGAACGTCGCGCAGCGTATCGTGCAGACCGTCGATCGGATTAAGCTGAGAATTTCCTATATCGAAGCTCACTCTAAGAGCTTTAAAGTAAGCCAAGTTGCCTCGCGAAAAGTTCTGCCATTACGAAGTTATGGCTCGGACAGCGTTAGCCTAGCGTTGGAGTGCTAGCGTACTAGCGTTGACTCGGGTAGCATTCCGCCGTCGCACCGCGTAGAAGCGCCGCCGGCAGCTGCCACATAGATCTGTACACGTCCTTGCTCTCGTGCAGATCCCAAAGCACCCGATTGCCCAGCTTCCCCTTATAAGTGCGAGCCCCATCCGTGTTGGTGTTCACCCCAGCCTTGCCAAGTTACGGAGGGGGATAAGGTTGGCCTTCAGGTCGGGGACGAGTAGAACGTCGTGCAGCACCACCGGCTTGCCATCCGCTCCCTTAAACGCAGCTCGTCCCGCATCAGCCACCTTCAACATGTGTCCAGAGGCAGAGCACACCTCGTTAATCGGTGCAGCGCGTACGTCGTCCAGCAGGTCCTTGCGCGGCGTCATTGTCCAAGCAGCGCCCGTGTCCAACACCCAATAGTCCAGGGGGTGCAGCTCTGATCCAACCTTAGCAGATGCGTCTCCTTGCTCCCCCTTGTCTCCCACATGGAAGAATTGGCCCGCGGTGCGCTTCTTCTTCTTCTCCGCACCGCCGTTGCCCTTCGAGTTGCTATCGGACGAATCAGCGACCATGTTGGCGCCGTTTTTCTGGTTCCTCCGCGCGCCGCCATCCTGGTGACCATTCTGGGGGGTCCATCCATTGGGTTTCTTCTAGCACAAAAACCAGGGGTGCCCTTCCTTCTCACAATACCAGCAACTCCCTTTCATTTTGCCACCAGCACCCGACTTGCCCCCACGTCCAGATTTCGCACCGCGACCCCAACCGGTACCTCCTTGTTGGTCGTTCGAGTCGTTGTCTTTCTTTGCACCGCGTCCAGCACCACTGAAGCCACGTCCTTTGCCACGTCGGCTCCCTTGCATCCCGTAGCCGCTGCTGCCGTCGTCTCCACCCCTCAGTTGGCGGCGACGGAAGTCCTCCTCCAGAATCTTCGTCCGCACCCACTCGAGCGTCCACAAGCTCTGGTTCTGCGGCAGGCTTAATCCGCTCGTGAATTGAAGCCACGATTCTGGCAGCAGCGAGAGCATCTTCAGGCACTTGGTCTGCTCCGGGTAGGTGATTCCCGCGGTCGCCAACTTCGCGTAGAGATCACGCATCTTGTCCATGATAGGTTGCACCGGCTCTCCCTCGCTAAGGCGCAACGCGGACAGCTTCCTCTCCATCATGAGCGTCGCAGCGATGGAGGTAGGGGCGTGCAGCTCCTTCAACACCGTCCACGCCTTCGGACCGCACTCAACCTCCGGCAGCAGGTGCATGACGTGGTGACGCTGGATCAGCTCCAAACTCTGCGACATCAAATAGTATCCAGCCGAGGCGCGCTCGTCCCAATCTTCCTGAAGGGCGGGGTCACTCGGTCTAGGCTCCTCCCCAATCATTAGTTTCAGCAATCCAATCTGACGGAAATAGAGTTGCATTTTCCAGGCCCAATCATCATAGCCCTCACCATTGAACTTCTCGACGGTGAAGTTTTTCAGCACCTCCTTGATCAGCGAGCCCTGGCTTGTTCGCGCTCCCCTTGGCGCTGAAACACCAGAATCATGGCTGCCGCTACGATTTTGGGCTGAAGATTCACCAGCTACCGCCGAGGTGTTGCCCGCCATAGCTACCTATAACGAGGATCACTATAACGCAGCTCTGATACCAGCTTGTTGGTGTAAGAGCCTAATAAACTCAAGCTATTAAGACTTTATCAAACTTAAAACCTCTCCTCGGGGTCACCTCCAAGGGTCCTTGGGTGCCTGGTACAAGACCAGCCCCTATCCTCGGGTCCGATTTTGTAGAGAGAGGGATCAACAGGGACTAAGTCAAAACAGCAAGAGTACCTTGAACGTCGCGCAGCGTATCGTGCAGACCGTTGATCGGATAAAGCTGAGAATTTAGTATATCGAAGCTCACTCTAAGAGCTTTAAAATAAGCCAAGTTGCCTCGCGAAAAATTCTGCCATTACGAAGTTATGGCCCGGACAGCGTTAGCCTAGCGTTAGAGTGCTAGCGTACTAGCGTTGACTCGGGTAGCATTCCGCTGTTGCACCGCGTAGAAACGAATTTTCGAGAGGGAGGAATTCGCTTGAATCAATTTCACTATATTCAGGTACAAACAGAGAAGGAATAAATAGCTCTAGCTAGCAAGGACCTTGGGAATCAACCTGGGAACAACAAGGGATGATCCCAAATAATTCCAAGCAACAGAACCAACCTGGCTGGACAAAATAGCAGGTGGTAGGTTGGTGAACAACCTCTGGTTCTGTTTTTCCAACCTGGGAAAACAACAACCAGGTTCAGGTCCTAAAAACAGAACCTGTTTTGTCTTTGCCCAACCAGCCAAATGCTGGTTCCGCTGGTTTCCCCTGGCCCTGTAGCATGCAGATACAGACAAACAACATCCAACCTTCACCTAAATTGTACCCCTATAGTGCCTGCCCTGCTACACTATAGTCAACCAAACAAAACAGTACACTTTCGAGTTGGATAGAACTGAATCTGCGCAATCAAGTAAGCCGAACCACAAAGCTTCCATCTTGGGTTCCTTTGCGAGCTCGTCCTCTCTGCTTGTACTGTTCATAGCGCGTACAATGTTATGCCGAAGCGCACAATGCGCGAGTACCTGCAAATGCTTCAAGCGAAAATTGCGAAAGCAAACAAATACACGTACATACCATTCACACGCAAATGCATTCGCACACGCATACTCGTACAAACAGACGGCAGGATGTCGTGCAATGTGAACTTGCACCCAACAACATCTGCGTAGTTGGGGGAGGACCGGTTAGTTGGAGGTCAAAGAAGCAGACGGAGACAGCACTCTCTTCTATGGAGTCAGAGTACATGGCAATGTTTCATGGGGTGGAGGAGGTGATTTTGCTGAGGAGGCTGTCTGAGGAGATTGGCCAGGAGCAAAAGGTTGCTACACCGCTGTTTTGTGTTAGCAAGGGAGCTCTTGGAATGGCCAGGAACGCTGTGCTTCATGGGCTCAATAAGCACATGCATATCAAGTGGCATTGGTTGCGTAAGGAGGTGAAGAGGGGGACGGTGAATCCGATCTACATCAAGACTCATCAGCAGCCAGCAGACTTCCTCACCAAGAGGCTTGCAGATGAGCCTCATTGGCGTTGTCTGCGCATGAGTGGAATGAGCATGAACTAGTATGGAATGATGGGGATGCAGCCGGCAGGCTGAGGGGGAGTGTGTTGGGTGCAAATTCACATTGCACGACATCCTGCCGTCTGTTTGTACGAGTATGCGTGTGCGAATGCATTTGGGTATGAATGGAATGTTCGTGTGTTTGTTTGCTTTCGCAATTTTCGCTTGAAGCATTTGCAGGTACTCACGCATTGTGCGTTTCGGCATAACATTGTACGCGATATGAACAGTACAAGCAGAAAGGACGAGCTCGCAAAGGAACCCAAGATCGAAGCTTTGTGGTTCGGCTTACTTGATTGCGCAGATTCAGTTCTATCCAACTCGAAATTGTACTGTTTTGTTTGGTTGACTATAGTGTAGCAGGGCATGCACTATAGGGGTACAATTTAGGTGAAGGTTGGATGCTGTTTGTCTGTATCTGCATGCTACAGGGCCAGGGGAAACCAGCGGAACCAGCATTTGGTTGGTTGGGCAAAAACAAAACAGGTTCTGTTTTTAGGACCTGAACCTGGTTGTTGTTTTCCCATGTTGGAAAAACAGAACCAGAGGTTGTTTACCAACCTACCACCTGCTGTTTTGTCCAGCCAGGTTGGTTCTGTTGCTTGGAATTATTTGGGATCATCCCTGGTTGTTCGCAGGTTTATTCCCAAGGTCCTTGCTTGCTAGAGCTATTTATTCCTTCTCTGTTTGTACCTGGATATAGTGAAATTGATTCAAGCGAATTCCTCCCTTCCTGGAATTTCGTTTTTACGCGGTGCGACGGCGGAATGCTACCCGAGTCAACGCTAGTACGTTAGCACTCCAACGCTAGGCTAACGCTGTAAGAGCCATACCTTCGTAATGGCAGAACTTTTCGCGAGGCAACTTGGCTCATTCTAAAGCTCGTAGAGTGAGCTTCGATATAGGAAACTCTCAGCTTAATCCGATTTACGGTCTGCACGATACGCTGCGCGACGTTCAAGGTGTTCTTGCTGTTTTGACTAAGTCCCTCTTGATCCCTCTCTCTACAAACTCGGACCCGAGGATAGGGGCTGGTCTTGTACCACGCACCCAAGGACCCTTGGAGGTGACCCCGAGGAGAGGTTTTTAAGTGTGATAAAGTCTTGATAGCTTGAGTCTATTAGGCCCTTACACCAACAGTACCGCTCCCCCTTGTGCCCTTGCACCGGCAGCGGCCCCACCAAGTCCATGTGGACCAGCTCCAACGGCTTTTTGCTCCTGCCAGCCACACTATGGAAGGGGAAACGGGTGAACTTTGAAAGGAGGCAAATTTCACAGTTATCATCGGGTGGTTGTCCGTTCAGCTTCAAGCCCTTAACGGCTCCATCCTTCTCCAGCTGCTTCAGCAAAGGCATTGACACATGCCCTAAACGTCGGTGTGCAGTTGCCTAATCTGTCTCCCCAGATCTGGCCGACACTTTCACACCAACCCCTCCAACGGCGTTGCACTCCCCCTGGGATGCAGACCCCTCTGCAGCCTGCCCCCCACCGTGCCACGCCAGCGCCGGCAGCTGCCACATAGATCTGTACACGTCCTTGCTCTCGTGCAGATCCCAAAGCACCCGATTGCCCAGCTTCCCTTTATAAGTGCGTGCCCTATCCGTGCTAGTGCTCACCCCAGACTTGCCAAGCTTACGGAGGGAGATGAGGTTGGCCTTGAGTTCAGGAACAAGAAGAACATCGTGCAGCACCACCGGCTTGCCATCCGCTCCCTTAAACGCAGCTCGTCCCGCACCAGCCACCTTCAGCGCGTGTCCAGAGGCGGAGCACACCTCATTGATCGGAGCAGCTCGTACGTGGTCCAGCAGGTCCTTGCGCGGCGTCATTGTCCAAGCAGCGCCTGTGTCCAACACCCCATAATCCAGGGGGTGCAGCTCTGCTCCAGCCTTAGCTCCTCCTTGCGTCTCCTTGCTCCCCCTTGTCTCCCATATGGAAGAATTGGCCCGCGGTGCGCTCCTTCTTCTTTTCCGCACCGCGGTTGCCCTTCGGGTTGTTGTCGGACGAATCAGCGACCATGTTGGCGCCGTTTTTCTGGTTCCTCCGCGCGCCGCCATCCTGGTAACGATTCTGGGGGGTCCATCCATCGGGTCTCTTATAGCACAAAAACCAGGGGTGCCCTTCCTTCTCACAATACCAGCAACTCCCTTTCATTTTGCCACCAGCACCCGACTTGCCCACACGTCCAGATTTTGCACCGCGACCCCAACCGGTACCTCCTTGTTGGTCGTTGGAGTCGTTGTCTTTCTTTGCACCGCGTCCAGCACCACCGAAGCCGTCTGTTTGTACGAGTATGCGTGTGCGAATGCATTTGGGTATGAATGGAATGTTCGTGTGTTTGTTTGCTTTCGCAATTTTTGCTTGAAGCATTTGCAGCTATTCACGCATTGTGCGCTTCGGCATAACATTGTACGCGCTATGAACAGTACAAGCAGAAATGACGAGCTCGCAAAGGAACCCAAGATGGAAGCTTTGCGGTTCGGCTTACTTGATTGCACAGATTCAGTTCTATCCAACTCGAAATTGTACTGTTTTGTTTGGTTGACTATAGTGTAGCAGGGCAGGCACTATAGGGGTACAATTTAGGTGAAAGTTGGATGTTGTTTGTCTGTATCTGCATGCTACAGGGCCAGGGGAAACCAGCGGAATCAGCATTTGGCTGGTTGGGCAAAGACAAAACAGGTTCTGTTTTTAGGACCTGAACCTGGTTGTTGTTTTCCCAGGTTGGAAAAACAGAACCAGAGGTTGTTTACCAACCTACCACCTGCTGTTTTGTCCAGCCAGGTTGGTTCTGTTGCTTGGAATTATTTGGGATCATCCCTGGTTGTTCCCAAGTTTATTCCCAAGGTCCTTGCTTGCTAGAGCTATTTATTCCTTCTCTGTTTGTACCTGAATATAGTGAAATTGATTCAAGCGAATTCCTCCCTTCCTGGAATTTCGTTTGTACGCGGTGCGACGGCGGAATGGCTTCGCCAAGTTGAAGTGCTTCGCCAACGGCGGTGGGGCCGTCGGAGAGCAACCGTGAACTGCGTGCAGAGTTTTGCGTTGTGCAGCAGCTGACCTTCACTGTTATCTTGCGGTGCTGCTCGCCGGGCGTGCAGACCGCCCCGAAGCCGTGCAGGGACTACCTGGACGCCGGCCACCGGGCGTGGCACTTCATCGAGTCGATGTACCGGGGCACTGACGATCTGTATATCGGCCAGCTCGAGAAGTAGATGGCACATCTGCGGATGGGCGACCAGGAGACAGCTACTGACTACTGCAACCGAGCTTGGTGGCTTTTCGCCATGATGCGGATGGCTGGCGTCCAGTACTTTACGTCATCGTACGCCACGCACGTCTTGAAGGGTCTCCCGAGCAGCTACTACATAATGAATTAGTTGTCGGTGGTGCCGAGCACGCGGGCGTCGCTCAATGAGGACTCCTTGACCTCGTACATCCCCAGGGACGAGGCGATGCAGGAGGTTGAGCGTCCATAGAGCTCCTGCCGAAGGTGAACTACGCCGCCCCGGTGAAGCAAGGTGGTCGACCAGAACAGCACGGGCAATCTGTTGGCAGTAGAAGCGGTGGAGGGAGGCCGGCCAAAAGTGCCGACAAGGAGAAGTCGGCCCAGGATGACGGTCGAGGAGGAGGTTGACGTCAGGAATGCTAGTTGTGCCAAAGCCTCGACCACTGCTCCTTCGAGTGCCCCGACCGCAGTGACTCCAACGACGACGACACTAAGAAAGGCCAAGGGAGGTCGTCCGGGCGTCGTCCTTGTCGAGATAGTAGGCCGCGCAAGGAGAAGCAGTCGACCAAGTCGTCGAGCTCGGCGAAGGACGCCGACTCCTCTGGCGATAAAGGGCAAGGTGACTAGGAGGCGTCGTGCTCAATGGTCCGCGTTGTGGAGCCACCGTCTCGTTGGCGCCAGAGGCTGGCCAGGACTTTCCAGGCAATGGCCGTGCTGGTGCAACCTACGGCTTGCATTCGGTTTGTTGTCCGTATGCGTGCATGCGTGTGTGCATCGAGTGGTATGAGGGCATGAGATAATATATACTTAATGCTTATAATAGTGTGTGGATATTGAATCATGATTTTTAATGTGTGTGTCAAGTCAATAGCGAGTCATCGCTAGTCGTGTGTCTACGTTGTTGTTTGTGTGTCCTGCTCGGTTTCTATTTTGTCATTTGTGTGTGTCGCGCGGTTTCTATTTTGTCGTGTTTCAAACGTTCGGCGTGTTGCAGGTGTATGCAGCATAGCCATCAAGAACTCAAGAATGAGTTTAAGATGAAAAACCAGAGCCTTGGTTTCAAAATTCAATTGATCGCGAAGCCCGCGAAAAAAGGGTACTTTTCAAGATATCGAGAATAGTTACATTACATTGAGTAGTGTAATATTTCACTTGGTGTAGGCCCTTGTGAAGGGTCGTTTCAAGACCCTTCGTGGTTGGGGACAGTGTGGCACTGTTCCATATCACTGTACCTCAGCTCTTGGGGTTTGTAGGAGCTGGGAGTCATTCCCAACTCGTAAGTTTTCTATCTTGTGTTCTAAGACCATAGTGGTTGCCATAGTGCCGTTCGTTCAAACCGACGCCGTGTCTCTTCAATACTTGATGCAATCGTGCGATCAAAATTGCCTATCGTAGGTGACGTTAATACGCTCCAGATCCAAGTTTGAATCAGGTCTTTTAAAGCTGTGACCAGAACGCTATGATTGTTTAAATCCGCTGAGCCGAAATCCAACTGTGCATTCTATCTTTCGTTTTAGGCACATCGAAGCCTACTGTAACTATAACTGGTGGTGTCAGAGCACCTTGGAGCAGCTACGACGATGGCTGGACCTGAAGAAAGGGGTGACAGAGGTGCTGGAGGCAGTGGAGGACCCCAAGTACAAGGTCAACCCCATGATTCAGCCATGGCGCCCATGCAACCTACTCTTGGATTTTCTATGGATGAACCAAAAGTGTTGGGGCTTGACAATAACAACGGTGATAACTTTGCTGAGTGGTCTTTCAGAATGGAGAACGTGTTTGAGTATTATGACCTGCTAGAGGTGATAGAAGGAACGGAGAAGCGCCCCGAGAACGAACCGGAGAAGAGCATGTGGGTGCAGAAGAGCGTACAAGGCTACCCCATACTAGGGCAAGCGTTGGGGAGCCGCCAAATCCGTCACATCAAGCATTTCCAGCGTAAACCAGAGAAGGGACCGAAGGCATGGGCTGCTCTCAAAGGTGTACACGCTCCTGCAATAGCAGCGGCAGCTGTGGTGTTGAAACAGCAAATGGCGACACTACGAATTGAAGAAGATGAACACGTGATAGAAGGGGTGCAGAAATTCTTCGACTTGTTAACGCGGCTTGAAGAAGCGGATCTCAACTATAGTGAGCTCCAGAAGAAGACCAAGTTGCTGGCCTTACTCCCAGAGTCATGGTCCTCGCTCATCATCAACCTCAACCGTGATCTGTCCCGCCTCTCGCTTGAAGACGTAAAGCTTGTGACCCTTCAAGAGGACTTCCGCCGCCGTGAGTTGGCGAGTGCGGATGGCGCTGGGGCAGCAAGCATCGGCCGGGGGTACCCCGTGGAAGGGGCAGAGGATGAGTGGGAGGTAGATTTGGCAGCAACAACTTCAATGGTGGCCGCGGGAATGGTGGTTACAGCAACGACGACAAGAGCTACGGACGCGGTCGCGGCCGATTCGACGGCGAGTGTTACTATTGCCACAAGAACGGACACATGTGGCGCGATTGCTACAAGCTCCCTGAAGGATGGACCCTTGCTCAAGGCCAAGAGGGTAGAGGAGCAGGAGGAGGGAGAGGAAGAGGCCGTGGGGGTTGTGGCGGTCGTAGAGTGGAGCTGCAAACTTGAAGAGCGGAGATAACGACAAGGACTCGAGCAACAATCGGTTCCCGGGTCAATTCTTCTTTGTGTCAATGCAAGCACCGGCGGCACTAGAGAAGGATGAAGGCTTTGATAAACCTGCAGCTGTGGGGAAGGTAACCCTATACTCCCTGGACTATTGGGTGATCGACTGCGGTGCTACCTATAGCATGACACCTTGCGTGGACTGCTCACCGAACTCGAACTGTCACCGGTGAAGCATGTGACATCGGCTTTGGGGCAGCGAGCAGAGGTGAAAGGCATGGGAAAGGCCATGTGAAGAACGTGCTTTGGGTGCCCAACCTTGCTGCGAACCTAATTTCCATGCGACGGTTGCAAATGGCCGGCATGGATACGAGCTCGAAGGGAGCCAAGACCTACACCGCGAGGCTTGGCGAGCGGATTCAATGGGACCTTCACGAGGATAAAGACATCTACAACAAGATGTGGCAGATCCCTATGGTCCTCATGCCTAAGGAGAGGCAAGTGGCAGCAAGCGTCAGCACCAAGGGTGAAGCGGTTGGAAGCGGCGGTGGGGCGAACGGTCGCGATAACGAGATTGAGTCCAAGAAATGCAATCTTGGAGGGACCAGTAAGCTCGGTGAACACGAGGAGAGTTGTGCAGCAGCTAAGAAGCAGCACAAGAGTGAGAAGAACCCCGAGGCAGCAGCGGAGGAGTACGGAGAGAACATGTGGGGCGCTATTGCAAGCGCGGCATTCTCCAACCTGACTTCGGCTACGGGGGAGTGTGATTGGCTCACCTTGAATTGGCCAATGGGGCATGTGGCCCTGCCTATCTTACAGCAGCTAGTGAAGATTGAGATGGTTGCTGGCATACGCGTGAAGGGGGAGCCCGATGAGGTACTTGGCTGCCCGACGTGCATGCAAGCCAAGTTCACCCGTTTCCCGTTCTCTAGTTCGGAGGCAACGGCCAAGGCACCACTTGATGAGGCGGTGATGGACGTGGTGGGCCCCCTGAAGCTTGGAGCTGCTGGAGCAGAGTACTTTCTCACGATTGTTGAAGTCTACACCCGCATAACTTGAGTGTACGTGCTGTCCAAGAAGTGAGACGTGGCTGAAACGGTGAAGACTGATTGGTTGCCAATGGTGGAGCGGCAACAAGACCGGCTAGTCAAGTCGATCCGCACGGATCGAGGGGGAGAGTTCCCGAGCAAGGAGTTCGGATTGTGGCTGAAGAAGAATGGGATAAGGCACTTCCTTACCATGCCATACTCCTCTGCAATGAATGGCATCGCTGAGCGAGCGAACCGCACAATCACGGAGACGGCACGCGGGTTGCTCATTCAAGCCGGGCTACCCGACTACTTCTGGCCTGAGGCGGTGCGGAGTGCGTGTGTAGCCAAGAACATAGCTTTGAGTCATGTGGGGGCAGACAAATGGGTGCCCTATGTGGGGTGGAACGGAAGGAAGCCCATGGTGGATATGCTTTGGGTGTTCGGGAGCCTAAGCATCTTTGGCACAACAAGCTTGGTGCCAAGGCGATATGGGCTGTGCTTGGGCATGGCTCAAAACAGCAAGGGGTGGCTTCTTTGGGACCCATTCACCAAGAAGTTCTTGGTGAGCAGAGACTGCAAGTTCATGAAGAACCTGATGCATAAGGACTGGAAGGTGGAGAATGAGGCGAAGATAGGCGTGCGGTTTGGGGAGGTGAACAGTTCCGGCTTGGAGCATGTGGAGCTGCCTTTGGAGCTGACCAGTGGCAGCACCACCTCGAGGCAATCTTCTCTTCTGAATGGGGGAGAGGAGGCAAAGGATGCAGACGAAGTAGAAGAGGAGGTGCAGCAAGTGAGCGAGCGTGCACCGACACTTCCTTCACGCGCTACGAGTGCTCCACGGATCCGAGTCACCCTGCAGCATCGCGAAGGCCTTTAAGTCCCTGCAGCTGAGTAGGAAGGAAGGGGCAAGAGGAGAGTTCAAGCTGTTGGTGTAAGGGCCTAATAAACTCAAGCCATTAAGACTTTATCAAACTTAAAACCTCTCCTCGGGGTCACCTCCAAGGGTCCTTGGGTGCCTGGTACAAGACCAGCCCCTATCCTCGGGTCCGAGTTTGTAGAGAGAGGGATCAAGAGGGACTTAGTCAAAACAGCAAGAGTACCTTGAACGTCGCGCAGCGTATCGTGCAGACTGTTGATCGGATTAAGCTGAGATTTTCCTATATCGAAGCTCACTCTAAGAGCTTTAAAATAAGCCAAGTTGTCTCGCGAAAAGCTCTGCCATTACGAAGTTATGGCTCGGACAGCGTTAGCCTAGCGTACTAGCGTTGACTCGGGTAGCATTGTGCCGTCGCACCGCGTAGAAACGAAATTCGAGGAAGGGAGGAATTCGCTTGAATCAATTTCAATATATTCAGGTACAAACAGAGAAGGAATAAATAGCTCTAGCTAGCAAGGACCTTGGGAATCAACCTGGGAACAACCAGGGATGATCCCAAATAATTCCAAGCAGCAGAACCAACCTGGTTGGACAAAATAGCAGGTGGTAGGTTGGTGAACAACCTCTGGTTCTGTTTTTCCAACCTGGGAAAACAACAACCAGGTTCAGGTCCTAAAAACAGAACCTGTTTTGCCTTTGCCCAACCAGCCAAATGCTGGTTCCGCTGGTTTCCCCTGGCCCTGTAGCATGCAGATACAGACAAACAACATCCAACCTTCACCTAAATTGTACCCCTATAGTGCCTGCTCTGCTACACTATAGTCAACCAAACAAAGCAGTACAATTTCGAGTTGGATAGAACTGAATCTGCGCAATCAAGTAAGCCGAACCACAAAGCTTCCATCTTGGGTTCCTTTGCGAGCTCGTCCTTTCTGCTTGTACTGTTCATAGCGCGTACAATGTTATGCCGAAGCGCACATTGTGCGAGTACCTGCAAATGCTTCAAGCGAAAATTGCGAAAGCAAACAAACACACGAACATACCATTCACACGCAAATGCATTCGCACACGCATACTCGTACAAAAAAAAGGCAGGATGTCGTGCAATGTGAATTTGCACCCAACACACTCCCCTTCAGCCTGCCGGCTGCATCCCCATCATTGAATACTAGTTCATGCTCATTCCACTCATGCGCACACAACGCCAATGAGGCTCATCCGCAAGCCTCTTGGTGAGGAAGACTGCTGGCTGCTGGTCAGTCTTGATGTAGATCGGATTCACCGTCCCCCTCTTCACCTCCTTACGCAGCCAGTGCCACTTGATACGCATGTGCTTATTGAGCCCATGAAGCACAGCGTTCCTGGCCATCCCAAGAGCTCCCTTGCTATCACAAAACAGCGGCGTAGCAACCTTTTGCTCCTGGCCAATCTCCTCTAACAGCCTCCTCAGCCAAATCACCTCCTTCACCCCATGAAACATTGCCATGTACTCTGATTCCACAGAAGAGAGTGCTCTCTCCGTCTGCTTCTTTGACCTCCAACTAACCGGTCCTCCCCCAACTACGCAGATGTATCCTTCCACTGATGAGGAATCCTCCTTCTCAGAGGCCCACGTAGCATCGGTAAAGCAAGTGAGAAAGAGCTTGCCTTCTCCAAGCCTCTCCCCCTTCTCTTTCAGCACCTCAACCCCTTTCTGCTTCACCTGTGCAGATGCGGAGTATTGAACTCCAATGCTTGGGTGAGAGTTCAGATACTTCACCACACGCTCAGCTGCATCCACCTGCTCCTCTGATGGATTCTGCACCACCCTGGCCAGGTGCCCAACCGAGAATGAGATGTCGGGCCTCGTGTGAACTGCTGCATACAAGAGGCTGCCCACCAAGGACTGAAATTGCTGCTGCTCCTCGGCTTCAACCCCTTCATCCTCTGCAGCTTTCACAAGCTTGAATTCTGCTAGCAGGGGAGTTGCAACCTTGCACTCATTCTCAATTCCGCACTTTCTCCCCAAGCTCCTTGATGAACTTCTCCTGGTGCAGCTTCAACCACCTGTGATCCAGATCCCTCTCCACGTGCATCCCGAGGTAGTACTTTACCTCCCCAAGGTTCTTGCACTTGAAGTTCTCCATCAGCTGCTGCTGCACCTTCTGGATCTCCTTCATGCTGCTGCTAAAGAGAAGAATGTCGTCCACATAGACCAGAAACAGCACCGGCTTATCCCCCTCCCCCTTGAGAAAGAGGCTCTCATCACAGCTGCTGGTCCTGAATCCCATCTCCTCTAAAACAGCTGCCAACTTCTGGTACCAGCAGCGTGGCGCCTGCTTCAAGCCGTAGATGGACTTTTTCAGCTTGCACACCCTGCCCGTACCATCCTCATACCCAGGTGGCTGCGTCATGTACACATCCTCGTCTAAAATCCCATTGAGGAATGCCGTTGATATATCCATCTGAATGATGAATTTCCCACAAACGGTTGCATTGCGGTAGGTCTTGGGGACGTGGGCGACTGCCATGCAACCGAACTCCCTCAGCATGTCCACCGGCAGCTTCCTCCCAATCCACCTCTCCAACGGCACCCACGAGTCATCCCCAACCTTTGTGAGTACCCTGTTCCTAGCGACGGTAGCGTGCCGAACAGCATGGGGCCACATGGAGTTGCCCAGCCCAGATTCTATGAGCAGCGCCCTAGCTGTCTCCAGAATTGTCCGGTTCGCCCGTTCTGCTACACCGTTAGACTGTGGGGTGTAAGCCGTGGTCAGCTCCCTCTGGATGCCCTGCTTCTTGAGCCAGGCCGTCATCTCAGCTCCAAGGAACTCACCACCCCGATCTGTCCTAATCCGCTTCACCACACACTCCGCTTGCTTCTCCACGAACGGCAGCCAACCGTCCCGAATCGTGGAGGCGGCGTGATCTTTCTGCTTCAGCGGATACGCCCACATTAGCCTGCTCCAGTCATCCACTATGGTTAGGAAGTACCGCTCCCCCTTGTGCCCTTGCACCGGCAGCGGCCCCACCAAGTCCATGTGGACCAGCTCCAACGGCTTTTTGCTCCTGCCAGCCACACTATGGAAGGGGAAACGGGTGAACTTTGAAAGGAGGCAAATTTCACAATTATCATCGGGTGGTTGTCCGTTCAGCTTCAAGCCCTTAACGGCTCTATCCTTCTCCAGCTGCTTCAGCAAAGGCATTGCCACATGCCCCAAACGTCGGTGTGCAGTTGCCCAATCTGTCTCCCCAGATCTGGCCGACACTTTCACACCAACCCCTCCAACGGCGTTGCACTCCCCCTGGGATGCAGACCCCTCTCCAGCCTGCCCCCCACTGTGCCACACCAGCGCCGGCAGCTGCCACATAGATCTGTACACGTCCTTGCTCTCGTGCAGATCCCAAAGCACCCGATTGCCCAGCTTCCCCTTATAAGTGCGTGCCCCATCCGTGCTAGTGCTCACCCCAGACTTGCCAAGCTTACGGAGGGAGATGAGGTTGGCCTTGAGTTCAGGAACAAGAAGAACGTCGTGCAGCACCACCGGCTTGCCATCCGCTCCCTTAAACGCAGCTCGTCCCGCACCAGCCACCTTCAGCGCGTGTCCAGAGGCGGAGCACACCTCGTTGATCGGAGCAGCTCGTACGTCGTCCAGCAGGTCCTTGCGCGGCGTCATTGTCCAAGGGGGTGCAGCTCTCCTCAGCCTTAGCAGATGCATCTCCTTGCTCCCCCTTGTCTCCCATATGGAAGAATTGGCCTGCGGTGCGCTCCTTCTTCTTTTCCGCACCGCCGTTGCCCTTCGGGTTGTCTGACGAATCAGCGACCATGTTGGCGCCGTTTTTCAGGTTCCTCCGCGCGCCGCCATCCTGGTGACGATTCTGGGGGGTCCATCCATCGGGTTTCTTATAGCACAAAAACCAGGGGTGCCCTTCCTTCTCACAATACCAGCAACTCCCTTTCATTTTGCCACCAGCACCCGACTTGCCCCCACGTCCAGATTTCGCACCGCGACCCCAACCGGTACCTCCTTGTTGGTCGTTGGAGTCGTCGTCTTTCTTTGCACCGCGTCCAGCACCACCGAAGCCACGTCCTTTGCCACGTCGGCTCCGTTGCATCCCGTAGCCGCTGCTGCCGTCGTCTCCACCCCTCAGTTGGCGGCGACGGAAGTCCTCCTCCAGAATCTTCGTCCGCACCCACTCGAGCGTCCACAAGCTCTGGTTCTGCGGCAGGCTCAATCCGCTCGTGAATTGAAGCCACGATTCCGGCAGCAGCGAGAGCATCTTCAGGCACTTGGTCTGCTCCGGGTAGGTGATTCCCGCGGTCGCCAACTTTGCGTAGAGATCACGCATCTTGTCCAGGATAGGTTGCACCGGCTCTCCCTCGCTTAGGCGCAACGTGAACAGCTCCCTCTCGATCATGAGCGTCGCAGCGACGGAGGTAGGGGCATGCAGCTCCTTCAACACCGTCCACGCCTTCGGACCGCACTCAACCTCCGGCAGCAGGTGCATGACGTGGTGACGCTGGTTCAGCTCCAAACTCTGCGACATCAAGTAGTAGCCAGCCGAGGCGCGCTCGTCCCAATCTTCCTGAAGGGCAGGGTCACTCGGTCTAGGCTCCTCCCCAATCATTAGTTTCAGCAATCCGATCTGACGGAAATAGAGTTGCATTTTCCAGGCCCAATCATCATAGCCCTCACCATTGAACTTCTCGACGGTAAAGTTTTTCAGCACCTCCTTGATCAGCGAGCCCTGGCTTGTTCGCGCTCCCCTTGGCGCTGAAACACCAGAATCATGGCTGCCGCTACGATCTTGGGCAGAAGATTCACCAGCTACCGCCGAGATGTTCCCCGCCATAGCTACCTATATCGAGGATCACTATAACGCAGCTCTGATACCAGCTTGTTGGTGTAAGGGCCTAATAAACTCAAGCTATTAAGACTTTATCAAACTTAAAATTGTTGGGTGCAAATTCACATTGCACGACATCCTGCCGTCTGTTTGTACGAGCATGCGTGTGTGAATGCATTTGCGCGTGAATGGTATGTTCGTGTGTTTGTTTGCTTTCGCAATTTTCGCTTGAAGCATTTGCAGGTACTCGCACAATGTGCGCTTCGGCATAACATTGTACGCGCTATGAACAGTACAAGCAGAAAGGACGAGCTCGCAAAGGAACCCAAGATGGAAGCTTTGTGGTTTGGCTTACTTGATTGCGCAGATTCAGTTCTATCCAACTCGAAATTGTACTGTTTTGTTTGGTTGACTATAGTGTAGCAGGGCAGGCACTATAGGGGTACAATTTAGGTGAAGGTTGGATGTTGTTTGTCTGTATCTGCATGCTACAGGGCCAGGGGAAACCAGTGGAACCAGCATTTGGCTGGTTGGGCAAAGACAAAACAGGTTCTGTTTTTAGGACCTGAATCTGGTTGTTGTTTTCCCAGGTTGGAAAAACAGAACCAGAGGTTGTTCACCAACCTACCACCTGCTATTTTGTCCAGCCAGGTTGGTTCTGTTGCTTGGAATTATTTGGGATCATCCCTGGTTGTTCCCAGGTTGATTCCCAAGGTCCTTGCTAGCTAGAGCTATTTATTCTTTCTCTGTTTGTACCTGAAGATAGTGAAATTGATTCAAGCGAATGCCTCCCTTCCTGGAAATTCGTTTCTACGCGGTGCGACAGCGGAATGCTACCCGAGTCAACGCTAGTACGCTAGCACTCTAACGCTAGGCTAACGCTGTCCGGGCCATATTTTCGTAATGGCAGAACTTTTCGCAAGGCAACTTGGCTTATTTTAAAGCTCTTAGAGTGAGCTTCGATATACTAAATTCTCAGCTTTATCCGATCAACGGTCTGCACGATACGCTGCGCGACGTTCAAGGTACTCTTGCTGTTTTGACTAAGTCCCTCTTGATCCCTCTCTCTACAAAATCGGACCCGAGGATAGGGGCTGGTCTTGTACCAGCCACCCAAGGACCCTTGGAGGTGACCCCGAGGAGAGGTTTTAGGTTTGATAAAGTCTTAATAGCTTGAGTTTATTAGGCTCTTACACCAACAAGCTGGTATCAGAGCTGCGTTATAGTGATCCTCGTTATAGGTAGCTATGGCGGGCAACACCTCGGCGGTAGCTGGTGAATCTTCAGCCCAAAATCGTAGCGGCAGCCATGATTCTGGTGTTTCAGCGCCAAGGGGAGCGCGAACAAGCCAGGGCTCGCTGATCAAGGAGGTGCTGAAAAACTTCACCGTCGAGAAGTTCAATGGTGAGGGCTATGATGATTGGGCCTGGAAAATGCAACTCTATTTCCGTCAGATTGGATTGCTGAAACAAATGATTGGGGAGGAGCCTAGACCGAGTGACCCCGCCCTTCAGGAAGATTGGGACGAGCGCGCCTCGGCTGGATACTATTTGATGTCGCAGAGTTTGGAGCTGAACCAGCGTCACCACGTCATGCACCTGCTGCCGGAGTTTGAGTGCGGTCCGAAGGCGTGGACGGTGTTGAAGGAGCTGCACGCCCCTACCTCCGTCGCTGCGATGCTCATGATGGAGAGGGAGCTGTCCGCGTTGCGCCTTAGCGAGGGAGAGCTGGTGCAACCTATCATGGACAAGATGCGTGATCTCTACGCGAAGTTGGCGACCGCGGGAATCACCTACCCGGAGCAGACCAAGTGCCTGAAGATGCTCTCACTGCTGCCGGAATCGTGGCTTCAATTCACGAGCGGATTAAGCCTGCCGCAGAACCAGAGCTTGTGGACGCTCGAGTGGGTGCGGACGAAGATTTTGGAGGAGGACTTCCGTCGCCGCCAACTGAGGGGTGGAGACGACGGCAGCAGCGGCTACGGGATGCAAGGGAGCCGACGTGGCAAAGGACGTGGCTTCGGTGGTGCTGGACGCGGTGCAAAGAAAGACGACGACTCCAACGACCAACAAGGAGGTACCGGTTGGGGTCGCGGTGCGAAATCTGGACGTGGGGGCAAGTCGGGTGCTGGTGGCAAAATGAAAGGGAGTTGCTGGTATTGTGAGAAGGAAGGGCACCCCTGGTTTTTGTGCTATAAGAAACCCGATGGATGGACCCCCCAGAATCGTCACCAGGATGGCGGCGCGCGGAGGAACCAGAAAAACGGCGCCAACATGGTCGCTGATTCGTCCGACAGCAACTCGAAGGGCAACGGCGGTGCGGAGAAGAAGAAGGAGCGCACCGCGGGCCAATTCTTCCATGTGGGAGACAAGGGGGAGCAAGGAGACGCATCTGCTAAGGTTGGAGCAGAGCTGCACCCCCTGGACTATTGGGTGTTGGACACGGGCGCTGGTTGGACAATAACGCCGCGCAAGGACCTGCTGGACGACGTACGCGCTGCACCGATTAACGAGGTGTGCTCTGCCTCTGGACACATGTTGAAGGTGGCTGGTGCGGGACGAGCTGCGTTTAAGGGAGCGGATGGCAAGCCGGTGGTGCTGCACGACGTTCTCCTCGTCCCCGACCTGAAGGCCAACCTTATCTCCCTCTGTAAGCTTGGCAAGGCTGGGGTGAACACCAACACAGATGGGGCTCGCACTTATAAGGGGAAGCTGGGCAATCGGGTGCTTTGGGATCTGCACGAGAGCAAGGACGTGTACAGATCTATGTGGCAGCTGCCGGCGCTGGCGTGGCACGGTGGGGGAAGGCTGGAGAGGGGTCTGCATCCCAGGGGGAGTGCAATGCCGTTGGAGGGGTTGGTGTGAAGGTGTCGGCCAGAACTGGGGAGACAAATTGGGCAATTGCACACCGACGTTTGGGGCATGTGGCAATGCCTTTGCTGAAGCAGCTGGAGAAGGATGGAGCCGTTAAGGGCTTGAAGCTGAACGGACAACCACCCGATGATAACTGTGAAATTTGCCTCCTTTCAAAGTTCACCCGTTTCCCCTTCCATAGTGTGGCTGGCAGGAGCAAAAAGCCGTTGGAGCTGGTCCACATGGACTTGGTGGGGCCGCTGCCGGTGCAAGGGCACAAGGGGGAGCGGTATTTCCTAACCATAGTGGATGACTGGAGCAGGCTAATGTGGGCGTATCCGCTGAAGCAGAAAGATCACGCCGCCTCCACGATTCGGGACGATTGGCTGCCGTTCGTGGAGAAGCAAGCGGAGTGTGTGGTGAAGCGGATTAGGACAGATCGGGGTGGTGAGTTCGTTGGAGCTGAGATGACGGCCTGGCTCAAGAAGCAGGGCATCCAGAGGGAGCTGACCACGGCTTACACCCCACAGTCTAACGGTGTAGCAGAACGGGCGAACCGGACAATTCTGGAGACAGCTAGGGCGCTGCTCATAGAATCTGGGCAGGGCAACTTGATGTGGCCCCATGCTGTTCGGCACGCTACCGTCGCTAGGAACAGGGTACTCACAAAGGTTGGGGATAACTCGTGGGTGCTGTTGGAGAGGTGGCTTGGGAGGAAGCCGCCGGTGGACATGCTGAGGGTGTTTGGTTGCATGGCAGTCGCCCACGTCCCCAAGACCTACCGCAGTAAGTTGGGGGCGAGTGCAATCTGGTGTGTGCATTTGGGGCTGGCTGCTGAGAGCAAGGGATGGCTGCTGTGGGAACCTTCCAAGGGTGTGTTGTTTGACAGCAGGGATGTGAAGTTTGTTGAGGGCATGGTGTATGGGAGCTGGGAGAAACAGCCGGAGGCCAGGGTGTCCCAGCAAATGGAGCAGATCAATATGCAGCTGGACCTGACTCCAAGTGTGTGGGAGGAGGGAGAGGAGGCAGCTGTAGAGGGTGGTGATGGAAATAAGGTACAAGAGGCACCTGCTGGTTCAGAAAATGATGTGGGGACTGGCACTAGTGGAGCTGCTGGATCTGAGGGGAGAGAGCAGCAGCAGGGGAAAACTAAGAAGCCGAAGGGTGTCGTTATAAAGGGATGGGAGACACCCGTCTCCAGGCCAGGACGTACCCGTATGGCTACTAAGAAGCTGACTGCAGGAGCTGATCTAGCGGAGCAGCAGCTTGGGACCGAGGAGGCATTGCTGATTCTACCGCATGGCTATGATCTGGATGAGGAGGATGAACCTGCCTACTGTTTTCTTGCCCCTGCACCAGAGGAACCAGCTAGCATGGAGGAGGCACTAGCTGGACCAGATAGGGAGAAGTGGCTGGTTTCTAGGGATGCTGAGTACCAGAGCCTGCTAGAGAATGGGACATGGGAGCTGGTGGTGCTGCGTGAGGGGAAGAAAGCCGTACAGTGCAAGTGGGTGCTAAGGATCAAGACCGATGACAAGGGACAGGTCACCATCTACAAGAGTAGGCTGGTGGCTAAGGGGTTTATGCAGAAGGAGAAGCGGGACTTCAATGAGATCTTTGCTCCAACTGCCAAACCCCCTACCCTCCGTGTCTTGTTGGCAGATGCAACCGTTAGTGGGAAATTCATCATTCATATGGATATATCAACGGCATTCCTCAATGGTATTTTAGAGGAGGATGTGTACATGACGCAGCCACCTGGGTATGAGGATGGTACGGGCAGGGTGTGCAAGCTGAAAAAGTCCATCTACAGCTTGAAGCAGGCGCCACGCTGCTGGTACCAGAAGTTGGCAGCTGCTTTAGAGGAGATGGGATTCAGGACCAGCAGCTGTGATGAGAGCCTCTTTCTCAAGAGGGAGGGGGAGAAGCTGGTGCTGTTTCCGGTCTATGTGGACGACATTCTTCTCTTTAGCAGCAGCATGAAGGAGATCCAGAAGGTGCAGCAGCAGCTGATGGAGAACTTCAACTGCAAGAACCTTGGGGAGGTAAAGTATTACCTCGGGATGCACGTGGAGAGGGATCTGGATTATAGGTGGTTGAAGCTGCACCAGGAGAAGTTCATCAAGAAGCTTGGGGAGAAGTACGGAAATGAGAATGAGCGCAAGGTTGCAACTCCCCTGCTAGCAGAATTCAAGCTTGTGAAAGCTGTAGAGGATGAAATGGTTGAAGTCGAAGAGCAGCAGCAATTTCAGTCCTTAGTGGGCAGCCTCTTGTATGCAGCAGTTCACACGAGGCCCGACATCTCTTTCTCGGTTGGGCAGCTGGCCAGGGTGGTGCCGAATCCATCAGAGGAGCAGGTGGATGCAGCTGAGCGTGTGGTGAAGTATCTGAACTCTCACCCAAGCATTGGAGTTCAATACTCCGCATCTGCACAGGTGAAGCAGAAAGGGGTTGAGGTGCTGAAAGAGAAGGGGGAGAGGCTTGGAGAAGGCAAGCTCTTTCTCACTTGCTTTACCGATGCTACGTGGGCCTCTGAGAAGGAGGATTCCTCATTAGTGGGAGGATAGATCTGCGTAGTTGGAGGTCAAAGAAGCAGACGGAAACAGCACTCTCTTTTGTGTAATCAGAGTACATGGCGATGTTCCATGGGGTGAAGGAGGTGATTTGGCTGAGGAGGCTGTTAGAGGAGATTGGCCAGGAGCAAAAGGTTGCTACGCCACTGTTTTGTGATAGCAAGGGAGCTCTTGGGATGGCCTGGAGCGCTGTGCTTCATGGGCTGAACAAGCACATGCGTATCAAGTGGCACTGGCTGCGTAAGGAGGTGAAGAGGGGGACGGTGAATCCGATCTACATCAAGACTCACCAGCAGCCAGCAGACTTCCTTACCAAGAGTCTTGCAGATGAGCTTATTGGCGTTGTGTGCGCATGAGTGGAATGAGCATGAACTAGTATGGAATGATGGGGATGCAGCCGGCAGGCTGAGGGGGAGTGTGTTGGGTGCAAATTCACATTGCACGACATCCTTCCGTCTGTTTGTACGAGTATGCGTGTGCGAATGCATTTGGGTATGAATGGAATGTTCGTGTGTTTGTTTGCTTTCGCAATTTTCGCTTGAAGCATTTGCAGGTACTCGCGCATTGTGCGCTTCGGCATAACATTGTACGCGCTATGAACAGTACAAGCAGAAAGGACGAGCTCGCAAAGGAACCCAAGATGGAAGCTTTGCGGTTCGGTTACTTGATTGCGCAGATTCAGTTCTATCCAACTCGAAATTGTACTGTTTTGTTTGGTTGACTATAGTGTAGCAGGGCAGGCACTATAGGGGTACAATTTAGGTGAAGGTTGGATGTTGTTTGTCTGTATCTGCATGCTACAGGGCCAGGGGAAACCAGCGGAACCGGCATTTGGCTGGTTGGGCAAAGACAAAACAGGTTCTGTTTTTAGGACCTGAACCTGGTTGTTGTTTTCCCATGTTCGAAAAACAGAACCAGAGGTTGTTTACCAACCTATCACCTGCTGTTTTGTCCAGCCAGGTTGGTTCTGTTGCTTGGAATTATTTGAGATCATCCTTGGTTGTTCCCAGGTTTATTCCTAAGGTCCTTGCTAGCTAGAACTATTTATTCTTTCTCTGTTTGTACCTGAATATAGTGAAATTGATTCAAGCAAATTCCTTCGTTGCTGGAATTTCCCAAGTGTGTGGGAGGAGGGAGAGGAGGCAGCTGCAGAGGATGGTGATGGAAAGAAGGGTTTAGGGACAAATGGCTTGTTTCTAGGGATGCTGAGTACCAGAGCCTGCTGGAGAATGGGACTTGGGAACTAGTGGTGCTGCCTGAGGGAAAGAAAGCGGTACAATGCAAGTGGGTGCTAAGGATCAAGACTGACGACAAGGGGCAGGTCACCATCTACAAGAGTAGGCTGGTGGCTAAGGGGTTTATGCAGAAGGAGAAGCGGGACTTCAATGAGATCTTTGCTCCCACTGCCAAACCCCCTACCCTTCGTGTCTTGTTGGCAGATGCAACCGTTAGTGGGAAATTCATCATTCAGATGGATATATCAACGGCATTCCTCAATGAGATTTTAGAGGAGGAGGTGTTCATGACGCAGCCACCTGGGTATGAGGATGGTACGGGCAGGGTGTGCAAGCTGAAAAAGTCCATCTACGGCTTGAAGCAGGCGCCACGCTGCTGGTACCAGAAGTTGGCAGCTGTTTTACAGGAGATGGGATTCAGGACCAGCAGCTGTGATGAGAGCCTCTTTCTCAAGGGGGAGGGGGAGAAGCTGGTGCTGTTTCTGGTCTATGTGGACGACATTCTTCTCTTTAGCAGCAACATGAAGGAGATCCAGAAGGTGCAGCAGCAGCTGATGGAGAACTTCAAGTGCAAGAACCTTGGGGAGGTAAAGTACTACCTCGGGATGCACGTGGAGAGGGATCTGGATCACAGGTAGTTGAAGCTGCACCAGGAGAAGTTCATCAAAGAGCTTGGGGAGAAGTACGGGATTGAGAATGAGCGCAAGGTTGCAACTCCCCTGCCAGCAGAATTCAAGCTTGTGAAAGCTGCAGAGGATGAAGGGGTTGAAGCCGAGGAGCAGCAGCAATTTCAGTCCTTGGTGGGCAGCCTCTTGTATGCAGCAGTTCACACGAGGCCCGACATCTCTTTCTCGGTTGGGCAGCTAGCTAGGGTGGTGCAGAATCCATCAGAGGAGCAGGTGGATGCAGCTGAGCGTGTGGTGAAGTATCTGAACTCTCACCCAAGCATTGGAGTTCAATACTCCGCATCTGCACAGGTGAAGCAGAAAGGGGTTGAGGTGCTGAAAGAGAAAGGGGAGAGGCTTGGAGAAGGCAAGCTCTTTCTCACTTGCTTTACCGATGCTACGTGGGCCTCTGAGAAGGAGGATTCCTCATTTGTGGGAGGATACATCTGCGTAGTTGGGGGAGGACCGGTTAGTTGGAGGTCAAAGAAGCAGACTGAGACTGCACTCTCTTCCATGGAATCAGAGTACATGGCAATGTTTCATGGGGTGAAGGAGGTGATTTGGCTGAGGAGGCTGTTGGAGGAGATTGGCCAGGAGCAAAAGGTTGCTACGCCGCTGTTTTGTGATAGCAAAGGAGCTCTTGGGATGGCCAGGAACGCTGTGCTTCATGGGCTCAATAAGCACATGCGTATCAAGTGGCACTGGCTGCGTAAGGAGGTGAAGAGGGGCACGGTGAATCCGATCTACATCAAGACTCACCAGCAGCCAGCAGACTTCCTCACCAAGAGGCTTGCGGATGAGCCTCATTGGCGTTGTGTGCGCATGAGTGGAATGAGCATGAACTAGTATGGAATGATGGGGATGCAGCCGGCAGGCTGAGGGGGAGTGTGTTGGGTGCAAATTCACATTGCACGACATCCTGCCGTCTGTTTGTACGAGTATGCGTGTGCGAATGCATTTGCGCGTGAATGGTATGTTTGTGTGTTTGTTTGCTTTCGCAATTTTCGCTTGAAGCATTTGCAGGTACTCGCACAATGTGCGCTTCGGCATAACATTGTACGCGCTATGAACAGTACAAGCAGAAAGGACGAGCTTGCAAAGGAACCCAAGATGGAAGCTTTGTGGTTCGGCTTACTTGATTGCGCAGATTCAGTTCTATCCAACTCGAAATTGTACTGTTTTGTTTGGTTGACTATAGTGTAGCAGAGCAGGCACTATAGGGGTACAATTTAGGTGAAGGTTGGATGTTGTTTGTCTGTATCTGCATGCTACAGGGCCAGGGGAAACCAGCCGAACCAGCATTTGGCTGGTTGGGCAAAGACAAAACAGGTTCTGTTTTTAGGACCTGAACCTGGTTGTTGTTTTCCCAGGTTGGAAAAACAGAACCAGAGGTTGTTCACCAACCTACCACCTGCTATTTTGTCCAGCCAGGTTGGTTTTGTTGCTTGGAATAATTTGGGATTATCCCTGGTTGTTCCCAGGTTGATTCCCAAGGTCCTTGCTAGCTAGAGCTGTTTATTCCTTCTCTGTTTGTACCTGAATATAGTGAAATTTGTTCAAGCGAATTCCTCCCTTCCTCGAAATTCGTTTTTATGCGGTGCGACAGCGCAATGCTACCCGAGTCAACGCTAGTACGCTAGCACTCTAACGCTAGGCTAACGCTGTCCGGGCCATAACTTCGTAATGGCAGAACTTTTCGCGAGGCAACTTGGCTTATTTTAAAGCTCTTAGAGTGAGCTTCGATATAGTAAATTCTCCGCTTAATCCGATCTACGGTCTGCACGATACGCTGCGCGACGTTCAAGGTACTCTTGCTGTTTTGACTAAGTCCCTCTTGATCCCTCTCTCTACAAAATCGGACCCGAGGATAGGGGCTGGTCTTGTACCAGGCACCCAAGGACCCTTGGAGGTGACCCCGAGGAGAGGTTTTTTTTGGTGTAAGAGCCTAATAAACTCAAGCTATTAAGACTTTATTAAGATCGAGCGTGATAAGTCTAGGCTTATGGCCAAGGGATGCATTCCGAAGCCGCTATTGCCGTCGTCTCCACCCCTCAGTTAGAGGCGACGAAAGTCCTCCACCACAATCTTCGTCCGCACCTACTTGAGTATCCACGAGCTCTGGTTCTGCGGCAGGCTCAATCCGCTCGTGAATTGAAGCCACGATTCCGGCAGCAGCGAGAGCATCTTCAAACACTTGGTCTGCACAGGGTAGGTGATTCCCGCGGTCGCCAACTTCGCGTAGAGGTCGCGCATCTTGTCTAGGACAGGTTGCAACGGCTTTCCATCGCTCAGGCGCAACGCGGACAACTCCCTCTCCAGCATCAACGTTGCAACAACGGAACTCGGGGCGTGCAGCTCCTTCAACACGGTCCACGCCTTTGGACCGCACTCAACCTTTGGCAGCAGGTGCATGACGTGGTGACGGTGGTTCAGCTCCAAACTCTGCGACATCAAATAGTAGCCAGCCGAGGAGCGCTAGTCCCAATCTTTCTGCAGCAAGGGGTCACTCGGTCTAGGCCCCTCCCCAATCATTAGCTTCAGCAATCCAATCTGACGAAAAAAGAGTTGCATTTTCCAGGCCCAATCATCATAGCCCTCCTTGATCAGCGAGCCCTGGTTTGTTCGCGCTCCCCTTAGCGCTGAAACACCAGAATCTTGGCTGCCGGTACGATATTGGGATGAAGATTCACCAGCTCCCGTCAAGGTATTGCCCGCCATAGCTACCTATAACGAGGATCACTATAACGCAGGCTCTGATACTAGCTTGTTGGTGTAAGGGCCTAATAACTCAAGCTACTAAGACATAATCAAACTTAAAACCTCTTCTCGGGGTCACCTCCAAGGGTCCTTGGGTGCCTGGTACAAGACCAGCCCCTATCATCGGGTCTGAATTTGTAGAGAGAGGGGTCAAGAGTGACTTAGCCAAAACAATAAGAGCACCTTGAACGTCGCGCAGCGTATCGTGCAAATCATCGATCGGATTAAGCTGAGAAGTTCATATATCGAAGCTCGCTTCAAGTGCTTTAGAATGAGCCAAGTTGTTTCGCAAAAAGGTCTGCCATTACGGAGTTATGGTTCGGACAGCGTTGGCCTAGCGTCGTAGTGTTAGCGTACTAGCGCTGACTCGGGTAGCATTCCGTCGTCGTACCGCGTAGAAACAAAATTCCAGGAAGGGAGGAATTTGCTTAAACAGACGGCAGGATGTCGTGCAATGTGAATTTGCACCCAACAACCAGCACGGCTACGCCGACAAGCTGCGCAGGCGGTTCATTCACGAGGAACATACCGGGCGCACCCCGAAGACGCTGGTCTTGGTTGAGCCTACCCCGAACTAAGGTTTGAGGACATGGAGGCCCAGGCGTCACGAAGTACTGGCAGAATGTCGGCTCGCCGTAGTTCGCAGTGACGACGATATTGCCTTCGCTTGCAGCAAGCTGTCGCGAGCGGCCTCATGGTGAGGAGTGACCAGTACTAGCAAGAACTCGACCGCTGCCTTGCCTACCTCGCCAACATGCGCGATACCGTCCACGGGTTCGGCGGTGGACCAGAGTCGCTGCAGCTGATCGGCTACGTGGACACCGACGGCGCCGGCGACAAGCAGAACCGAACGAGCACGGGCGGCTACATGTTCGTTTATGGAGGGGCCGCAGTCTCCTAGTCAAGCCAGCGCCTCAAGGGCGCGATGCTCTCGTCGACCAACTCGGAGTACGTGGCGGCCAGCGAAGAAGGGCCGCCGCTTGCGCTTCCTTCTTGCATAGTTCCGGGAGCTGGACGCCGGGACGCGACCGTCCTTCGGGTGGACAACAAGTCGGCCATGACGGTCGCCAAAGGCATTGGGTTGACGGGCAACTTCAAGCACATCAAGCGACGCGAAGTCTGGCTGCAGCACATGGTGAAGCGCGGGAAATTCACGCAGAAGTACATCCTGACCACCGAGCAGCCGCTAACTTCATGACGAAGGCGCTGCACTACCCTGCCTTCAACCGGTGCTCCATCGCAATCGACCAAGTGCGCCTGGTCGACATAGGTTACGGCGACGACTACATGCAGTCGTAGGTGACATGCCGTCTTGCATGGCTGGTGCGGTGACTGGTTTGCTGTGTATTGTGTGCACGTCGACGGGCTATTCTCCGAGTGGTGCTGCCGTGTGGGCTGGGAGGCCATGCGTGAACGCGGCAAGGGAGTGTCATCGGGAATTGTTGTTGGCCCCGTCCTCGCTTCGGCGAAGCCGACTTCGTAATCGGGTGTACGAGGAGTGGAGCCGATCAACTGCAGTGGGCGACGCCGAACTCAGCGTGCAGGTTGATGGGTTGGCCGACCTGCATACGACCACTGTCTAAGCCGCCGATGACGGGGAGGGCGGCCGACCTGACCTGGTGGTCGAGGAAGGGGGCGCCGACATCGACCTGGACAGGGGAGCTTGGGCACTCTGAGCAGCTAGGCGTCGAATACCACGGCGACAAATTCGAGGGCGCTGAATTTTGCAGCCGGCGACCAAGATGGTTGGCCGACCAGGCGTGGTTGCCCGGTCGACCGGGATACCCGGGCGACGTGTACGAAGGTCGCCGGGGTTGTTTCTGCAAGGCCGACCCCGGAAATGGTATACCCGAGGTCGACGTGGCTGGTGGGCACAGTCGCTGATGTGGACCCGACGTGGGCATCTGCGCTGCGCAGATAACGAGGAGTGGTACACCAACCAGCTGCACGCGCCTGCAAAGCAGGTGCACTATTGTCCTGCGGGTGCAATGCTGTGCAGCCGACTTGCTGCACCGTTGGCACACCGTGGACTTGCAATGTTGGCGAACCGCTACTCTGCAACGCTGGAGCGGTGCGAGCTCTGCTGTACTAGATTGCAGTTGACCGTGCTGCGCTGGAGGTCGACCAGCAGCCTACCTAGCTCTGATGTATTATGTGTTGCCAATATTGTTGCCATCTTTTTGGACAACATTTGCTAGTAAAGCGCTTGCCGAATTTCTCTGTGAATGCGCAAGTGTTGTGAGCACGAGTTAACGACTAAGGACCCAACGATACGATCGCTCCCTTCTTATGGCTAACCCGTAGTCTAGCTCCCGTTGAATTAGTTATCTCTGCAGCGGCGAAACCGACATTTCACCTAGCAGCAATCACAGTGAATCTTGAAGCGTCATGTCCGAGGCTACCTGAGACATTCAATCCGAATGCGAGAGACACCGACGTAAGCCGATTCATTGTGACCCTCGAAATGTACTTCGAGGCCGTTGGCTGTACGGCCCCAACATACGATGCAATGCTGATTCAGCTCGCAACGACACTGTTGCGACGCGTGGATTTACAATAGCAACGAGATCCGAGGCGAGGGGTTGTAGATGCAGTTTCGCGCAGCTTCAATTCAAGGTTTCGAACCCATCAATTCGTGCTACTTGGCGCGGCACCAGATTCATCGGCATAGACAGTATGGCGGTGTTACATAGTACACGCAGCAGATGGAAAGCCTCTTCAAGAGAATTACGGACCTGACCGAGGGGGAATTAATCCAAGCATATACTGAGGGACTAAAAATGGAAGTCCGCCGATAGGTGATTGCTGCGAACTACAACAGCTACCGCGACATGGTGTGTGTAGCAGAGAGATTCGATGCGTTGATTCGAGGACAACCGGACACACGACGCCACGTGCCGAACAGGTCTTTTGACACCATCACCACCTACGACCGCCGACCTGATGGATATTGACAAGATCGACGTTAAGCAGCGGCCGAAAAAATATGAGAAATTTGAATTTTGCGGTGCAGCAGGACATCAATTTTTGGCGTGTTAGAAAGTGAAGAAGGCATGAGCGGAGCTACAGGTCAACAACAGTGCGGCACCCCGAAGTAAAAAAACGGGATTCTCTAGTAGCCGTGAATCGAGCTGGCGATTGCGAAAAGATCCGGAAAAGGCGGAAAGGCGTCGACGTGCCCGCTTTTGAGCAGGCGAAAAAATGAGGACATGATAGCGCGAATTTAAAACGTCACGACCGGCCGACATCAGGAGAAATTGCCGAGACAAATGGACGCTCCGCAAAAAATTACTATGCACCGACCGGGGACACCCTAGCCGAACACCTCCGAGAGTAAGAATTCGTTAAAGTTATCATATAATGATATATTACTTCTCGTGGGTTTCAAGCCTTTCAAAAAGTTAAGAGTTAATT
This sequence comes from Closterium sp. NIES-65, assembly GCA_948144175.1. Classification (NCBI taxonomy): domain Eukaryota; kingdom Viridiplantae; phylum Streptophyta; class Zygnematophyceae; order Desmidiales; family Closteriaceae; genus Closterium; species Closterium sp. NIES-65. Next base: position 173,683 of record CANXME010002320.1, on the reverse strand, counting down.
AGGGGCCAAGAATTAGCCTTTATATATGATGCAGGTACCTGAGAACTTGGGCGAAACATTACAGAGCGTAGAAAAGGGTCGTGCGTTCCGTAAAGTTAATATCATCGCACTGCAGCACCGTATTAAGGCTCCCCTTTGCCCACAGGTGAAGCCTACACAGCTACAAAGGCTTATAGGAAAATTCCAGGCTCAGGAAAAGTTGTTCAAGCCTCAAACAAATCCTCCTACCCCGCACGTGAAGTTGGAAAGTGGTGAGTCAGGTATAAGAAATAGGGATGGTGACTTCTTTTATGTACCCTATGATCCTATTAACAAGACAATCTTTGGCTACTATGCGAAGCAGAAGCACTACTCATCGAAATGTTATGCAAGGGACAACGCCTCCAGCTGCGTCCCACTCAGTTTGTGACCGCGGAACGTTGGAGAAAATTGGAGAACCTTCGAAGAAGACCAAGTTCACGGAAACGATGGTCAACGGTACGAACTTCCCATCCACGGCGAGTCAACACTGCAGCTGCAGATAGGAGCGTTAAGGTAGAAGCCGACGTTGCCGATCATGAACATCAATGGATTAGGTTTCATCTTGGGGCGCGATTTTCTGAAACGGTTCAACCCCGAAATTGACTAGGTCAACCGGAAAGCGTGCATCTATAACAACGGGAAACGACTGCAACTGCGAAGCTGGACGGAAATAGGGAACATTCCTGAAACAACACTGGCATAGTCCGAATGCACGGTGAACGAGAGTAACACGTGTTACTTAGCACTGGTTATGACAGCAGCAGAGGAGGAAAAGCCAAACACGGAGCTACCTGCAGCAGTACAGGATGTGTCGGAGTAATACAAAGACATCATGCCAGACGACCTGCCAGCAGAAGTATCTCCAGCAGGCACTCACGAGCACGGGATCGTCGAGGAACCAGGTGCGAAACCCGTTTCACGTGCACCATACTGCCTAAGTCCGACCAAACTGACAGACATGAAGAAGCAGATAAAGTATCCACTTGACAGACAACTGATCCGCCCATCCACCTCTCCCTATCACGCACTGAACAAAGCCAGATGGTAGTTTACAGATGTGCATCGACTACCGGGCACTGAACATGTTGCTGTAAGGGCTTAACTCAAGCTATTAAGACTTTATCAAGCTTAAAACCTCTCCTCGGGGTCACCTCCAAGGGTCCTTGGGTGCCTGGTACAAGACCAGCCCCTATCCTCGGGTCCGAGTTTGTAGAGAGAGGGATCAAGAAGGACTTAGTGAAAACAGCAAGAGTACCTTGAACGTCATGCAGGGTATCGTGCAGACCGTCGATCGGATTAAGCTGAGAATTTCCTATATCGAAGCTCGCTCCAAGAGCTTTAAAATGAACCAAGATGCCTCGCAAAAAGTTCTGCCATTACGAAGTTATGGCTCGGACAGCGTTTGCCTAGTGTAGGAGTGCTAGCGTACTAGCGTTGACTCGGGTAGCATTCCGCCGTCGCACCGCGTAGAAACGAAGTTCGAGCAAGAAATGAATCCGCCTGAACCAATTTCACTATATTCAGGTACTAACAGAGAAGGAATAAATAGTTTTAGCTAGCAAGGACCTTGTTCCATCAACCTGGGAACAACCAGGGATGATCCCAAATAATTTCAAGCAGCATAACCAACCTGGCTGGACAAAACAGCAGGTGGTAGGTTGGTAAACAACCTCTGGTTCTGTTTTTCCAACCTCGGAAAACAACAACCAGGTTCAGGTCCTAAAAACAGAACCTGTTTTGTCTTTGCCCAACCAGCCAACTACTGGTTCCGCTGATTTCCCCTGGCCCTCTAGCATGCAGATACAGACAAACAACATCCAACCTTCACCTAAATTGTACCCCCATAGTGCCTGCCCTGCTACACGTCAACCAAACAAAACAGTACAATTTCGAGTTGGATAGAATCAGCGCAATCAACTAAGTTGAACCGCAAAGCTTCCATCTAGGGTTCCATTGTAAGCTCGTCCTTTCTGCTTCTGCTTGTACTGTTCATAGCGCGTACAATGTTGTACCGAAGCGCACATTGCGCGAGTACCTGCAAATGCTTCAAGCGAAAATTGCGAAAGCAAACAAACACACGAACATTCCATTCACACTCAAATGCATTCGCACACGCATACTTGTACAAACAGACGGCATGATGTCGTGCAATATGAATTTGCACCCAACACACTCCCCTTCAGCCTGCCGGCTGCATCCCCATCATTCCATGCCAGTTCATGCTCATTCCACTCATGCGTACATAATGTTGGGTGCAAATTTACATTGCACGACATCCAGCCGTCTGTTTGTACGAGTATGCGTGTGCGAATGCATTTGCGTGTGAAAGGTATGTTCGTGTGTTTGTTTGCTTTCGCAATTTTCGCTTGAAGCATTTGCAGGTACTCGCACACTGTGAACTTCGGCATAACATTGTACGCGCTATGAACAGTACAAGCAGAAAGGACGAGCTCGCAAAGGAACCCAAGATGGAAGCTTTGTGGTTCGGCTTACTTGATTGCGCAGATTCAGTTCTATCCAACTCTAAATTGTACTGTTTTGTTTGGTTGACTATAGTGTAGCAAGGCAGGCACTATAGGGGTACAATTTAGGTGAAGGTTGGATGTTGTTTGTCTGTATCTGCATGCTACAGGGCCAGGGGAAACCAGCGGAACCAGCATTTGGCTGGTTGGGCAAAGACAAAACAGGTTCTGTTTTTAGGACCTGAACCTGGTTGTTGTTTTCCCAGGTTGGAAAAACAGAACCAGAGGTTGTTCACCAACCTACCACCTGCTATTTTGTCCAGCCAGGTTGGTTCTGTTGCTTGGAATTATTTGGGATCATCCCTGGTTGTTCCCAGGTTGATTCCCAAGGTCCTTGCTTGCTAGAGCTATTTATTCCTTCTCTGTTTGTACCTGCATATAGTGAAATTGATTCAAGCGAATCCCTCCCTTCCTGAAATTGCGTTTCTACGCGGTGCGACGGCGGAATGCTACCCGAGTCAACGCTAGTACGCTAGCACTCCAACGCTAGGCTAACGCTGTCCGAGCTATAACTTCGTAATGGCAACACTTTTCGCAAGGCAACTTGGCTTATTTTAAAGCTCTTAGAGTGAGCTTCGATATAGGAAATTCTCAGCTTAATCCGATTTACGGTCTGCACGATACGCTGCGCAACGTTCAAGGTACTCTTGCTGTTTTCACTAAGTCCCTCTTGATCCCTCTCTCTACAAACTCGGACCCGAGGATAGGGGCTGGTCTTGTACCAGGCACCCAAGGACCCTTGGAGGTGAACCCGAGGAGAGGTTTTAAGGGTGCTAAAGTCTTAATAGCTTGAGTTTATTAGGCTCTTACACCAACAAGCTAGTATCAGAGCTGCGTTATAGTGATCCTCGATATAGGTAGCTATGGCGGGGAACACCTCGGCGGTAGCTGGTGAATCTTCAGCCCAAGATCGTAGCGGCAGCCATGATTCTGGTGTTTCAGCGCCAAGGGGTGCGCGAACAAACCAGGGCTCGCTGGTCAAGGAGGTGCTGAAGAATTTCACCGTCGAGAAGTTCAATGGTGAGGGCTATGATGATTGGGCCTGGAAAATGCAACTCTATTTCCGTCAGATTGGATTGCTGAAACTAATGATTGGGGAGGAGCCTAGACCGAGTGACCCCACGCTGCAGGAAGATTGGGACGAGCGCTCCTCGGCTGGCTACTATTTGATGTCGCAGAGTTCGGAGCTGAACCAGCGTCACCACGTCATGCACCTGCTGCCGGAGGTTGAGTGCGGTCCGAAGGCGTGGACGGTGTTGAAGGAGCTGCACGCCCCTACCTCCGTCGCTGCAACGCTCATGATGGAGAGGGAGCTGTCTGCGTTGCGCCTAAGCGAGGGAGAGCCGGTGCAACCTATCCTGGACAAGATGCGTGATCTCTACGCGAAGTTGGCGACCGCAGGAATCACCTACCCGGAGCAGACCAAGTGCCTGAAGATGCTCTTGCTGCTGCCGGAATCGTGGCTTCAATTCACGAGTGGATTGAGCCTGCCGCAGAACCAGAGCTTGTGGACGCTCGAGTGGGTGCGGACGAAGATTCTGGAGGAGGACTTCCGTCGCCGCCAACTGAGGGGTGGAGACGACGGCAGCAGCGGCTACGGGATGCAACGGAGCCGACGTGGCAAAGGACGTGGCTTCGGTGGTGCTGGACGCGGTGCAAAGAAAGATGACGACTCCAACGACCAACAAGGAGGTACCGGTTGGGGTCGCGGTGCGAAATATGGACGTGGGGGCAAGTCGGGTGCTGGTGGCAAAATGAAAGGGAGTTGCTGGTATTGTGAGAAGGAAGGGCACCCCTGGTTTTTGTGCTATAAGAAACCCGATGGATGGACCCCCAAGAATCGTCACAAGGATGGCGGCGCGTGGAGGAACCAGAAAAACGGCGCCAACATGGTCGCTGATTCGTCCGACAACTACCCGAAGGGCAACGGCGGTGCGGAGAAGAAGAAGGAGCGCACCGCGGGCCAATTCTTCCATGTGGGAGACAAGGGGGAGCAAGGAAACGCATCTGCTAAGGTTGGAGCAGAGCTGCACCCCTTGGACTATTGGGTGTTGGACACAGGCGCTGCTTGGACAATGACGCCGCGCAAGGACCTGCTGGACGACGTACGCGCTACACCGATTAATAAGGTGTGTTCCGCCTCTGGACACGCGCTGAAGGTGGCTGGTGCGGGACGAGCTGCGTTTAAGGGAGCGGATGGCAAGCCGGTGGTGCTGCACGACGTTCTTCTTGTTCCTGAACTCAAGGCCAACCTCATCTCCCTCCGTAAGCTTGGCAAGTCTGGGGTGAGCACTAGCACGGATGGGGCACGCACTTATAAGGGGAAGCTGGGCAATCGGGTGCTTTGGGATCTGCACGAGAGCAAGGACGTGTACAGATCTATGTGGCAGCTGCCGGCACTGGCGTGGCACGGTGGGGGGCAGGCTGCAGAGGGGTCTGCATCCCAGGGGGAGTGCAACGCCGTTGGAGGGGTTGGTGTGAAAGTGTCGGCCAGATCTGGGGAGACGGATTGGGCAACTGCACACCGACGTTTGGGGCATGTGGCAATGCCTTTGCTGAAGCAGCTGGAGAAGGATGGAGCCGTTAAGGGCTTGAAGCTGAACGGACAACCACCCGATGATAATTGTGAAATTTGCCTCCTTTCAAAGTTCACCCGTTTCCCCTTCCATAGTGTGGCTGGCAGGAGCAAAAAGCCGTTGGAGCTGGTCCTCACGGACTTGGTGGGGCCGCTGCCGGTGCAAGGGCACAAGGGGGAGCGGTACTTCCTAACCATAGTGGATGACTGGAGCAGGCTAATGTGGGCGTATCCGCTGAAGCAGAAAGATCACGCCGCCTCCACGATTTGGGACGGTTGGCTGCCGTTCGTGGAGAAGCAAGCGGAGAGTGTGGTGAAGCGGATTAGGACAGATCGGGGTGGTGAGTTCCTTGGAGCTGAGATGACGGCCTGGCTCAAGAAGCAGGGCATCCAGAGGGAGCTGACCACGGCTTACACCCCACAGTCCAACGGTGTAGCAGAACGGGCGAACCGGACAATTCTGGAGACAGCTAGGGCGCTGCTCATAGAATCTGGGCTGGGCAACTTGATGTGGCCCCATGCTGTTCGGCACGCTACCGACGCTAGGAACAGGGTACTCACAAAGGTTGGGGATGACTCGTGGGTGCCGTTGGAGAGGTGGCTTGGGAGGAAGCCGCCGGTGGACATGCTGAGGGTGTTCGGTTGCATGGCAGTCGCCCACGTTCCCAAGACCTACCGCAGTAAGTTGGGGGCGAGTGCAATCTGGAGTGTCCATTTGGGGCTGGCAGCTGAAAGCAAGGGATGGCTGCTGTGGGAGCCTTCCAAGGGTGTGTTGTTTGACAGCAGGGATGTGAAGTTTGTTGAGGGCATGATGTATGGGAGCTGGGAGAAACAGCCGGAGGCCAGGGTGTCCCAGCAGATGGAGCAGATCACCATGCAGCTGGACCTGACTCCTAGTGTGTGGGAGGAGGGAGAGGAGGCAGCTGCAGAGGGTGGTGATAAAGAGAAGGTGCAGGAGGCACCTGCTGGTGGAGGTGATGGTGTGGAGATTAGCGGTAGCACTAGTGGAGCTGCTGGATCCGAGGGAGGAGAGCAGCAGCAGGGGAAAACTAAGAAGCCAAAGGGTGTTGTTATAAAGGGATGGGAGACACCCGTCTCCAGGCCAGGACGTACCCGTATGGCTACTAAGAAGCTGACTGCAGGAGCTGATGTAGCGGAGCAGCAGCTTGGGACTGAGGAGGCATTGCTGATTCTACCGCATGGATCCGACCCGGATGAGGAGGATCAACCTGCGTACTGTTTTCTTGCCCCTGCACCAGAGGAACCAGCTAGCATGGAGGAGGCATTAGCTGGACCAGATAGGGACAAATGGCTAGCTTCCAGGGATGCTGAGTACCAGAGCTTGCTCGAGAATGGGACTTGGGAACTAGTAGTGCTGCCTGAGGGAAAGAAAGCGGTACAATGCAAGTGGGTGCTAAGGATCAAGACTGACGACAAGGGGCAGGTCACCATCTACAAGAGTAGGTTGGTGGCTAAGGGGTTTATGCAGAAGGAGAAGCGGGACTTCAATGAGATCTTTGCTCCCACTGCCAAACCCCCTACCCTTCGTGTCTTGTTGGCAGATGCAGCCGTTGGTGGGAAGTTCATTATCCAGATGGACATATCAACGGCATTTCTCAACGGGATTTTAGAGGAGGAGGTGTTCATGACGCAGCCACCTGGGTATGAGGATGGTACGGGCAGGGTGTGCAAGCTGAAAAGGTCAATCTACGGCTTGAAGCAGGCGCCACGCTGCTGGTACCAGATGTTGGCAGCTGTTTTAGAGGAGATGGGATTCAGGACCAGCAGCTGTGATGAGAGCCTCTTTCTCAAGGGGGAGGGGGAGAAGCTGGTGCTGTTTCTGGTCTATGTGGACGATATCTTCTCTTTAGCAGCAGCATGAAGGAGATCCAGAAGGTGCAGCAGCAGCTGATGGAGAAGTTCAAGTGCAAGAACCTTGGGGAGGTAAAGTACTACCTCGGGATGCACGTGGAGAGGGATCTGGATCACAGGTGGTTGAAGCTGCACCAGGAGAAGTTCATCAAGGAGCTTGGGGAGAAGTACGGAATTGAGAATGAGCGCAAGGTTGCAACTCCCCTGCCAGCAGAATTCAAGCTTGTGAAAGCTGCAGAGGATGAAGGGGTTGAAGCCGAGGAGCAGCAGCAATTTCAGTCCTTGGTGGGCAGCCTCTTGTATGCAGCAGTTCACACGAGACGCGACATCTCTTTCTCGGTTGGGCAGCTAGCTAGGGTAGTGCAGAATCCATCAGAGGAGCAGGTGGATGCAGCTGAGCGTGTGGTGAAGTATCTGAACTCTCACCCAAGCATTGGAGTTCAATATTCCGCATCTGCACAGGTGAAGCAGAAAGGGGTTGAGGTGCTGAAAGAGAAGGGGGAGAGGCTTGGAGAAGGCAAGCTTTTTCTCACTTGCTTTACCGATGCTATTGTTGGTGTAAGGGCCTAATAAACTCAAGCTATTAAGACTTTATCACACTTAAAACCTCTCCTCGGGGTCACCTCCAAGGGTCCTTGGGTGCCTGGTACAAGACCAGCCCCTATCCTCGGGTCCGAGTTTGTAGAGAGAGGGATCAAGAGGGACTTAGTCAAAACAGCAAGAGTACCTTGAACGTCGCGCAGCGTATCGTGCAGACCGTCGATCGGATTAAGCTGAGAATTTCCTATATCGAAGCTCACTCTAAGAGCTTTAAAATAAGCCAAGTTGCCTCGCGAAAAGTTCTGCCATTACGAAGTTATGGCTCGGACAGCGTTAGCCTAGCGTTCGAGTGCTAGCGTACTAGCGTTGACTCGGGTAGCATTCCGCCGTCGCACCGCGTAGAAAAGAAATTCCAGCAAGGAAGGAATTCGCTTGAGTCAATTTTACTATATTCAGGTACAAACAGAGAAGGAATAAATAGCTCTAGCTAGCAAGGACCTTGGGAATCAACCTGGGAACAACCAGGGATGATCCCAAATAATTCCAAGCAACAGAACCAACATGGCTGGACAAAATAGCAGGTGATAGGTTGGTGAACAACCTCTGGTTCTGTTTTTCCAACCTGGGAAAACAACAACCAGGTTCAGGTCCTAAAAACAGAACCTGTTTTGTCTTTGCCCAACCAGCCAAATGCTGGTTCCGCTGGTTTCCCCTGGCCCTGTAGCATGCAGATACAGACAAACAACATCCAACCTTCACCTAAATTGTACCCCTATAGTGCCTGCCCTGCTACACTATAGTCAACCAAACAAAACAGTACAATTTCGAGTTGGATAGAACTGAATCTGCGCAATCAAGTAAGTTGAACCGCAAAGCTTCCATCTTGGGTTCCTTTGCGAGCTCGTCCTTTCTGCTTGTACTGTTCATAGCGCGTACAATGTTATGCCGAAGCGCACATTGTGCGAGTACCTGCAAATGCTTCAAGCGAAAATTGCGAAAGCAAACAAACACACAAACATACCATTCACACGCAAATGCATTCGCACACGCATACTCGTACAAACAGACGGCAGGATGTCGTGCAATGTGAATTTGCACCCAACACACTCCCCCTCAGCCTGCCGGCTGCATCCCCATCATTCCATACTAGTTCATGCTCATTCCACTCATGCGCACACAACGCCAATGAGACTCATCCGCAAGCCTCTTGGTGAGGAAGTCTGCTGGCTGCTGGTGAGTCTTGATGTAGATCGGATTCACCGTCCCCCTCTTCACCTCCTTACGCAGCCAGTGCCACTTGATACGCATGTGCTTGTTCAGCCCATGAAGCACAGCGTTCCTGGCCATCCCAAGAGCTCCCTTGCTATCACAAAACAGCGGCGTAGCAACCTTTTGCTCCTGGCCAATCTCCTCCAACAGCCTCCTCAGCCAAATCACCTCCTTCACCCCATGGAACATCGCCATGTACTCTGATTCCACGGAAGAGAGTGCTGTCTCCGTCTGCTTCTTTGACCTCCAACTAACCGGTCCTCCCCCAACTACGCAGATGTATCCTCCCACAGATGAGGAATCCTCCTTCTCAGAGGCCCACGTAGCATCAGTAAAGCAAGTGAGAAAAAGCTTGCCTTCTCCAAGCCTCTCCCCCTTCTCTTTCAGCACCTCAACCCCTTTCTGCTTCACCTGTGCAGATGCGGAGTATTGAACTCCAATGCTTGGGTGAGAGTTCAGATACTTCACCACACGCTCAGCTGCATCCACCTGCTCCTCTGATGGATTCTGCACTACCCTAGCCAGCTGCCCAACCGAGAAAGAGATGTCGGGTCTCGTGTGAACTGCTGCATACAAGAGGCTGCCCACCAAGGACTGAAATTGCTGCTGCTCCTCGGCTTCAACCCCTTCATCCTCTGCAGCTTTCACAAGCTTGAATTCTGCTGGCAGGGGAGTTGCAACCTTGCGCTCATTCTCAATTCCGTACTTCTCCCCAAGCTCCTTGATGAACTTCTCCTGGTGCAGCTTCAACCACCTGTGATCCAGATCCCTCTCCACGTGCATCCCGAGGTAGTACTTTACCTCCCCAAGGTTCTTGCACTTGAAGTTCTCCATCAGCTGCTGCTGCACCTTCTGGATCTCCTTCATGCTGCTGCTAAAGAGAAGAATGTCGTCCACATAGACCAGAAACAGCACCAGCTTCTCCCCCTCCCCCTTGAGAAAGAGGCTCTCATCACAGCTGCTGGTCCTGAATCCCAACTCCTCTAAAACAGCTGCCAACTTCTGGTACCAGCAGCGTGGCGCCTGCTTCAAGCCATAGATGGACTTTTTCAGCTTGCACACCCTGCCCGTACCATCCTCATACCCAGGTGGCTGCGTCATGAACACCTCCTCCTCTAAAATCCCGTTGAGAAATGCCGTTGATATGTCCATCTGGATAATGAACTTCCCACTAACGGCTGCATCTGCCAACAAGACACGAAGGGTAGGGGGTTTGGCAGTGGGAGCAAAGATCTCATTGAAGTCCCGCTTCTCCTTCTGCATAAACCCCTTAGCCACCAACCTACTCTTGTAGATGGTGACCTGCCCCTTGTCGTCAGTCTTGATCCTTAGCACCCACTTGCATTGTACCGCTTTCTTTCCCTCAGGCAGCACCACTAGTTCCCAAGTCCCATTCTCCAGCAGGCTCTGGTATTCAGCATCCCTGGAAGCTAGCCATTTGTCCCTATCTGGTCCAGCTAATGCCTCCTCCATGCTAGCTGGTTCCTCTGGTGCAGGGGCAAGAAAACAGTACGCAGGTTGATCCTCCTCATCCGGGTCATAGCCATGCGGTAGAATCAGCAATGCCTCCTCGGTCCCAAGCTGCTGCTCCGCTACATCAGCTCCTGCAGTCAGCTTTTTAGTAGCCATACGGGTACGTCCTGGCCTGGAGACGGGTGTCTCCCATCCCTTCATAATAACACCCTTCGGCTTCTTAGTTTTCCCCTGCTGCTGCTCTCCTCCCTCGGATCCAGCAGCTCCACTAGTGCTACCGCTAATCTCCACACCATCACCTCCACCAGCAGGTGCCTCCTGCACCTTCTCTTTATCACCACCCTCTGCAGCTGCCTCCTCTCCCTCCTCCCACACACTAGGAGTCAGGTCCAGCTGCATGGTGATCTGCTCCATCTGCTGGGACACCCTGGCCTCCGGCTGTTTCTCCCAGCTCCCATACATCATGCCCTCAACAAACTTCACATCCCTGCTGTCAAATAACACACCCTTGGAGGGTTCCCACAGCAGCCATCCCTTGCTCTCAGCAGCCAGCCCCAAATGCACACACCAGATTGCACTCGCCCCCAACTTACTGCGGTAGGTCTTGGGGACGTGGGCGACTGCCATGCAACCGAACACCCTCAGCATGTCCACCGGCGGCTTCCTCCCAAGCCACCTCTCCAACGGCACCCACGAGTCATCCCCAACCTTTGTGAGTACCCTGTTCCTAGCGACGGTAGCGTGCCGAACAGCATGGGGCCACATGGAGTTGCCCAGCCCAGATTCTATGAGCAGCGCCCTAGCTGTCTCCAGAATTGTCCGGTTCGCCCGTTCTGCTACACCGTTAGACTGTGGGGTGTAAGCCGTGGTCAGCTCCCTCTGGATGCCCTGCTTCTTGAGCCAGGCCGTCATCTCAGCTCCAAGGAACTCACCACCCCGATCTGTCCTAATCCGCTTCACCACACTCTCCGCTTGCTTCTCCACGAACGGCAGCCAATCGTCCCGAATCGTGGAGGCGGCGTGATCTTTCTGCTTCAGCGGATACGCCCACATTAGCCTGCTCCAGTCATCCACTATGGTTAGGAAGTACCGCTCCCCCTTGTGCCCTTGCACCGGCAGCGGCCCCACCAAGTCCATGTGGACCAGCTCCAACGGCTTTTTGCTCCTGCCAGCCACACTATGGAAGGGGAAACGGGTGAACTTTGAAAGGAGGCAAATTTCACAGTTATCATCGGGTGGTTGTCCGTTCAGCTTTAAGCCCTTAACGGCTCCATCCTTCTCCAGCTGCTTCAGCAAAGGCATTGCCACATGCCCCAAACGTCGGTGTGCAGTTGCCCAATCTGTCTCCCCAGATCTGGCCGACACTTTCACACCAACCCCTCCAACGGCGTTGCACTCCCCCTGGGATGCAGACCCCTCTCCAGCCTGCCCCCCACCGTGCCACGCCAGCGCCGGCAGCTGCCACATAGATCTGTACACGTCCTTGCTCTCGTGCAGATCCCAAAGCACCCGATTGCCCAGCTTCCCCTTATAAGTGCGAGCCCCATCCGTGTTGGTGTTCACCCCAGCCTTGCCAAGCTTACGGAGGGAGATGAGGTTGGCCTTCAGGTCGGGGACGAGGAGAACGTCGTGCAGCACCACCGGCTTGCCATCCGCTCCCTTAAATGCAGCTCGTCCCGCACCAGCCACCTTCAACATGTGTCCAGAGGCAGAGCACACCTCATTAATCGGTGCAGCGCGTACGTCGTCCAGCAGGTCCTTGCGCGGCGTCATTGTCCAAGCAGCGCCTGTGTCCAACACCCAATAGTCCAGGGGGTGCAGCTCTGCTCCAGCCTTAGCAGATGCGTCTCCTTGCTCCCCCTTGTCTCCCATATGGAAGAATTGGCCCGCGGTGCGCTCCTTCTTCTTCTCCGCACCGCCGTTGCCCTTCGGGTTGTTGTCGGACGAATCAGCGACCATGTTGGCGCCGTTTTTCTGGTTCCTCCGCGCGCCGCCATCCTGGTGACGATTCTGGGGGGTCCATCCATCGGGTTTCTTATAGCACAAAAACCAGGGGTGCCCTTCCTTCTCACAATACCAGCAACTCCCTTTCATTTTGCCACCAGCACCCGACTTGCCCCCACGTCCAGATTTCGCACCGCGACCCCAACCGGTACCTCCTTGTTGGTCGTTGGAGTCGTCGTCTTTCTTTGCACCGCGTCCAGCACCACCGAAGCCACGTCCTCTGCCACGTCGGCTCCCTTGCATCCCGTAGCCGCTGCTGCCGTCGTCTCCACCCCTCAGTTGGCGGCGACGGAAGTCCTCCTCCAGAATCTTCGTCCGCACCCACTCGAGCCTCCACAAGCTCTGGTTCTGCGGCAGGCTCAATCCGCTCGTAAATTGAAGCCACGATTCCGGCAGCAGCGAGAGCATCTTCAAGCACTTTGTTTGCTCCGGGTAGGTGATTCCCGCGGTCGCCAACTTCGCGTAGAGGTCGCGCAATTTGTCCAGGACAGGTTGCACTGGCTCTCCCTCGCTCAGGCGCAACGCGGACAGCTCCCTCTCCAGCATCAATGTTGCAACAACGGAGGTCGGGGCGTGCAGCTCCTTCAACACCGTCCACGCCTTCGGACCGCACTCAACCTCCGGCAGCAGGTGCATGACGTGGTGACGCTGGTTCAGCTCCAAACTCTGCGACATCAAGTAGTAGCCAGCCGAGGCGCGCTCGTCCCAATCTTCCTGAAGGGCGGGGTCACTCGGTCTAGGCTCCTCCCCAATCATTAGTTTCAGCAATCCGATTTGACGGAAATAAAGTTGCATTTTCCAGGCCCAATCATCATAGCCCTCACCATTGAACTTCTCGACGGTGAAGTTTTTCAGCACCTCCTTGATCAGCGAGCCCTGGCTTGTTCGCGCTCCCCTTGGCGCAGAAACACCAGAATCATGGCTGCCGCTACGATCTTGGGCTGAAGATTCACCAGCTACCGCCGAGGTGTTGCCCGCCATAGCTACCTATATCGAGGATCACTATAACGCAGCTCTGATACCAGCTTGTTGGTGTAAGGGCCTAATAAACTCAAGCTATTAAGACTTTATCACACTTAAAACCTCTCCTCGGGGTCACCTCCAAGGGTCCTTGGGTGCCTGGTACAAGACCAGCCCCTATCCTCGGGTCCGAGTTTGTAGAGAGAGGGATCAAGAGGGACTTAGTCAAAACAGCAAGAGTACCTTGAACGTCGCGCAGCGTATCGTGCAGACCGTCGATCGGATTAAGCTGAGAATTTCCTATATCGAAGCTCACTCTAAGAGCTTTAAAATAAGCCAAGTTGCCTCGCGAAAAGTTCTGCCATTACGAAGTTATGGCTCGGACAGCGTTAGCCTAGCGTTAGAGTGCTAGCGTACTAGCGTTGACTCGGGTAGCATTCCGCCGTCGCACCGCGTAGAAAAGAAACTCCAGCAAGGAAGGAATTCGCTTGAGTCAATTTTACTATATTCAGGTACAAACAGAGAAGGAATAAATAGCTCTAGCTAGCAAGGACCTTGGGAATCAACCTGGGAACAACCAGGGATGATCCCAAATAATTCCAAGCAACAGAACCAACATGGCTGGACAAAATAGCAGGTGATAGGTTGGTGAACAACCTCTGGTTCTGTTTTTCCAACCTGGGAAAACAACAACCAGGTTCAGGTCCTAAAAACAGAACCTGTTTTGTCTTTGCCCAACCAGCCAAATGCTGGTTCTGCTGGTTTCCCCTGGCCCTGTAGCATGCAGATACAGACAAACAACATCCAACCTTCACCTAAATTGTACCCCTATAGTGCCTGCCCTGCTACACTATAGTCAACCAAACAAAACAGTACAATTTCGAGTTGGATAGAACTGAATCTGCGCAATCAAGTAAGTTGAACCGCAAAGCTTCCATCTTGGGTTCCTTTGCGAGCTCGTCCTTTCTGCTTGTACTGTTCATAGCGCGTACAATGTTATGCCGAAGCGCACATTGTGCGAGTACCTGCAAATGCTTCAAGCGAAAATTGCGAAAGCAAACAAACACACAAACATACCATTCACACGCAAATGCATTCGCACACGCATACTCGTACAAACAGACGGCAGGATGTCGTGCAATGTGAATTTGCACCCAACAGCTATGTGGGCCTCTGAGAAGGAGGATTCCTCATCTGTTGGAGGATACATCTGCGTAGTTTGGGGAGGACCGTTTAGTTGGAGGTCAAAGAAGCAGACGGAGACAGCACTCTCTTCCGTGGAATCAGAGTACATGGCTATGTTCCATGGGGTGAAGGAGGTGATTTGGCTGAGGAGGCTGTTGGAGGAGATTGGCCAGGAGCAAAAGGTTGCTACGCCGCTGTTTTGTGATAGCAAGGGAGCTCTTGGGATGGCCAGGAACGCTGTGCTTCATGGGTTGAATAAGCACATGCGTATCAAGTGGCACTGGCTGCGTAAGGAGGTGAAGAGGGGGACGGTGAATCCGATCTACATCAAGACTCACCAGCAGCCAGCAGACTTCCTCACCAAGAGGCTTGCGGAAGAGTCTCATTGGCGTTGTGTGCGCATGAGTAGAATGAGCATGAACTAGTATGGAATGATGGGGATGCAGCCGGCAGGCTAAGGGGGAGTGTGTTGGGTTCAAATTCACATTGCACGACATCCTGCCGTCTGTTTGTACGAGTATGCGTGTGCGAATGCATTTGCGTGTGAATGGTATGTTTGTGTGTTTGTTTGCTTTCGCAATTTTCGCTTGAAGCATTTGCAGGTACTCGCACAATGTGCGCTTCGGCATAACATTGTACGCGCTATGAACAGTACAAGCAGAAAGGACGAGCTCGCAAAGGAACCCAAGATGGAAGCTTTGCGGTTCAACTTACTTGATTGCGCAGATTCAGTTCTATCCAATTCGAAATTGTACTGTTTTGTTTGGTTGACTATAGTGTAGCAGGGCAGGCACTATAGGGGTACAATTTAGGTGAAGGTTGGATGTTGTTTGTCTGTATCTGCATGCTACAGGGCCAAGGGAAACCAGCGGAACCAGCATTTGGCTGGTTGGGCAAAGACAAAAACAGGTTCTGTTTTTAGGACCTGAACCTGGTTGTTGTTTTCCCAGGTTGGAAAAACAGAACCAGAGGTTGTTCACCAACCTATCACCTGCTATTTTGTCCAGCCAGGTTGGTTCTGTTGCTTGGAATTATTTGGGATCATCCCTGGTTGTTCCCAGGTTGATTCCCAAGGTCCTTGCTAGCTAGAGCTATTTATTTCTTCTCTGTTTGTATCTGAATATAGTGAAATTGATTCAAGCGAATTCCTTCCGTGCTGAAATTTCTTTTCTACGCGGTGCGACGGCGGAATGCTACCTGAGTCAACGCTAGTACGCTAGCACTCCAACGCTAGGCTAACGCTGTCCGAGCCATAACTTCGTAATGGCAGAACTTTTCGCGAGGCAACTTGGCTTATTTTAAAGCTCTTAGAGTGAGCTTCGATATAGGAAATTCTCAGCTTAATCCGATCGACGGTCTGCACGATACGCTGCGCGACGTTCAAGGTACTCTTGCTGTTTTGACTAAGTCCGTCTTGATCCCTCTCTCTACAAACTCGGACCCGAGGATAGGGGCTGGTCTTGTACCAGGCACCCAAGGACCCTTGGAGGTGACCCCGAGGAGAGGTTTTAAGTGTGATAAAGTCTTAGTAGCTTGAGTTTATTAGGCCCTTACACCAACAGTGTGCAAGCTGAAAAAGTCCATCTACGGCTTGAAGCAGGCGCCACGCTGCTGGTACCAGAAGTTGGCAGCTGTTTAAGAGGAGATGGGATTGAGGACCAGCAGCTGTGATGAGAGCCTCTTTCTCAAGGGGGAGGGGGAGAAGCTGGTGCTGTTTCTGGTCTATGTGGACGATATTTTTCTCTTTAGCAGCAGCATGAAGGAGATCCAGAAGGTGCAGCAGCAGCTGATGGAGAACTTCAAGTGCAAGAACCTTGGGGAGGTAAAGTACTACCTCGGGATGCACGTGGAGAGGGATCTGGATCACAGGTAGTTGAAGCTGCACCAGGAGAAGTTCATCAAGGAGCTTGGGGAGAAGTACAGAATTGAGAATGAGCGCAAGGTTGCAACTCCCCTGCCAGCAGAATTCAAGCTTGTGAAAGCTGCAGAGGATGAAGGGGTTGAAGCCGAGGAGCAGCACCAATTTCAGTCCTTGGTGGGCAGCCTCTTGTATGCAGCAGTTCACACGAGGCCCGACATCTCTTTCTCGGTTGGGCAGCTGGCTAGGGTGGTGCAGAATCCATCAGAGGAGCAGGTGGATGCAGCTGAGCGTGTGGTGAAGTATCTGAACTCTCACCCAAGCATTGGAGTTCAATACTCTGCATCTGCACAGGTGAAGCCGAAAGGGGTTGAGGTGCTGAAAGAGAAGGGGGAGAGGCTTGGAGAAGGCAAGCTTTTTCTCACTTGCTTTACCGATGCTACGTGGGCCTCTGAGGGGGAGAAGCTGGTGCTGTTTCTGGTCTATGTGGACGACATTCTTCTCTTTAGCAGCAGCATGAAGGAGATCCAGAAGGTGCAGCAGCAGCTGATGGAGATCTTCAAGTGCAAGAACCTAGGGAAGGTAAAATACTACCTCGGGATGCACGTGGAGAGGGATCTGGATCACAGGTGGTTGAAGCTGCACCAGGAGAAGTTCATCAAGGAGCTTGGGGAGAAGTACGGAATTGAGAATGAGCGCAAGGTTGCAACTCCCCTGCCAGCGGATTTCAAGCTTGTGAAAGCTGCAGAGGATGAAGGGGTTGAAGCCGAGGAGCAGCAGCAATTTCAGTCCTTGGTGGGCAGCCTCTTGTATGCAGCAGTTCACACGAGACGCGACATCTCTTTCTCGGTTGGGCAGCTAGCTAGGGTAGTGCAGAATCCATCAGAGGAGCAGGTGGTGAAGCTGAGCGTGTGGTGAAGTATCTGAACTCTCACCCAAGCATTGGAGTTCAATATTCCGCATCTGCACAGGTGAAGCAGAAAGGGGTTGAGGTGCTGAAAGAGAAGGGGGAGAGGCTTGGAGAAGGCAAGCTTTTTCTCACTTGCTTTACCGATGCTATGTGGGCCTCTGAGAAGGAGGATTCCTCATCTGTTGGAGGATACATCTGCGTAGTTGGGGGAGGACCGGTTAGTTGGAGGTGATAGCAAGGGGGCTCTTGGGATGGCCAGGAACACTGTGAAGCTGTGAAGGGATGGCACGTGAAGCAGATGGATATCACCACTTCGTTCCTCATAAGACTGCTGCTGGAGGATATCTACATGGCGCAGCCCGCCGGCTATGAGGATGGGATCAGCCGGGTGTGCAAGCTTAAAAAGGCCATCTATGGCCTTAGGCAAGCGCCCAGGTGTTGGTACGAAAAGCTGGAGGAGGTGCTGCTGGGTGGAGGCTTCAATACATCCCAGGCGGATCACAGCTTGTTTCTGCTTGGAGAGTGTTGGGTGCAAATTCACATTGCACGATATCCTGCCATCTGTTTGTATGAGTATGTGTATGCAAATGTATTTGGGTGTGAATGGAATGTTCGTATGTTTGTTTGCTTTCGCAATTTTCGCTTGAAGCATTTGCAGGTACTCGCGCAACATTGTACGCGCTATAAATAGTACAAGCAGAAAGGACGAGCTCGCAAAGGAACCCAAGATGGAAGCTTTGCGGTTAGGTTGAATTGATTATGCAGATTCAGTTCTATCCAACTCGAAATTCTACTGTTTTGTTTGGTTGACTATAGTGTAGCAGGGCAGGCACTATAGGGGTACAATTTAGGTGAAGGTTGAATGTTGTTTGTTTGTATCTGCTTGCTACAGGGCCAGGGGAAACCAGTGGAACCAGCATTTGGCTGGTTGGGCAAAGACAAATCAGGTTCTATTTTTTAAGACCTGAACCTGGTTGTTGTTTTCCCAGGTTGTTGTATGTCGATGACATAGTGCTGTTCTCACCTTCCATGCAGCAGATTGAGAGGACACACAAGCTGCTGATGGACAACTTCAAGTGCAAGATGCTGGGGGATGTCTACTACTACTTGGGGCTGCAGATTGATAGGGATGTTGAGAGGAGGTGGCTGGAGGTGCATCAGTCACACTACATCTCTGGTGTCATGGATCGGTATGGTGTGACTGGGGGTTGCTTTGTGATGACACCGTTTCCTGTGGGCTTCAAACTGAAGAAGGCAGCTGAAAAAGATGATGTAATCGAGGATGAGCAGCCGAATGAGTACCAGTCATTCATTGGGAGTGTGATGGATGCAGCTGTGCATACGCATCCTGATGCTTCATTCAGGGTGGAGCAGCTGGCCAGAGTTATAGGTGGCAAAGCGCTTGGTGCGCTACCTCGGATCAACGGCATTTGCTGGTGTTAAGGTTTCAGCTGGCGGCCAGCTGATACAGATTGGAGCAGATGGGGTCACGCCTGGAACCTTGAAGGTGTCGTGCTTCACCGATGCCACATGGGCCTCAGAGGATGAGGATCAATCATCGGTTGGCAGCTTTGTCTGCATGGTCGGAGGTGAACCAGTGAGCTGGAGGTCCAAAAAGCAGAGTCAGATTGCTCAGTCTTCCGGAGAGGCAGAGTACATGGCGATGTACCATGCCATCAAGGAGATTGTGCTCCTGAGGAAGCTGCTAGAGGACATGGGAGCTAAACAGCACGGACATACACCACTTTTCTCCGACAGCGAGGCTGCTATTGGCGTGGCCAATAATCCTTTCCTGAATGGGCTGAACAAGCACATGAAGATTAAGTGGCACTGGGTGAGGCAGATGATGAAGGAGGGAGCTGTTGAGCTTCACCATGTGAAGGCTAGCAAGCAGGCGGCAGATTTTCTCACCAAGAGACTTCCCGAGAGCGCACATTGGAAGTGTGCTAAGATGTGTGGCATGGAATTGCAATAGTGTGGGCAGCAGTGTCATGAGTGCTTGTGTGATTTTGTGCATGTGAGTTAGCATTTGTGTGAGTCTGTGTGCATGTAGTCTGTTAGTCTGAGGGGGAGTTTGTTGGATGCATATCATTCTGAGTGCATGTCATCCTAACGTCCTGCCGAGTACTCGTGCTATTCATGCGTGCATCGTTTGCATGAGCATATGTCATTTTGCATGGCTGTTAGATATTTTCATCTCTGTCTTTTTTCTCCAAGTTAAAATGCTTCATCATGCAGGAGAAATCCAGAGCTTTCCAACGATACCAAGATCGCTTTATTCCGACTAAGAACGCCTAAGTTACAAGATCTCCAAGTCTTGGATTTCTTATTACCTCCTGGGGTTATATCTAATTCGGGTGATTTCTTGGGACATGACTATAACGGGATCTTTGGTTGGGTGGTTAGGGAAGGCAACCTTGACTTTTGGATTAGGGTGGCTAGAAGTTTCTAGCATGGGTTGCAAATGTTGCAACACCTAGGCAAAATCCAACTAGATTGGATTTTGCATGTGACATCTTAAGGACCTCATGATGAGGGTTGCATCCTTGCTGCTAGGAAGGTTCCTACCATCCTTCCCTAGCTCTTGGAGAACCCCTTCCCTCTCATGGTTCTCTTGGAGTCCCCAACTCTAACATCCTATGCCTTAATGTTTGTACTTTCTCGACTACTCTAGTCATCCGGTGGCTGGACGTTTTTACTTGGTTCTCACTCTATAGACCATCTTAAAGACTCATTCAAATTTAAGATGGTAGCTAAGCCTAAGGCGCACAATCCTACTGAGCGGATTTGCGTTTAGTTGAGTAATGAGTTCGTCGTAAGCTCTCAAAGTGGCGGATCCTGAACATCAATAAAGACTCACCAGCAGCCAGCAGACTTCCTCACTAAGAGGCTTGCAAATGAGCCTCATTGGCGTTGTGTACGCATGAGTGGAATGAGCATGAACTAGAATGGAATGATGGGAATGCAGCCGGCAGGCTGAGGGGGAGGGTGTTGGGTGCAAATTCACATTACATGACATCCTGCCGTCTGTTTGTACGAGTATGCGTGTGCGAATGCATTTGGGTGTAAATAGAATGTTCGTATAGTTGTTTGCTTTCGCAATTTTCGCTTGATGCATTTGCAGGTAGTCGCGCAATGTGCGCTTTGGCACAACATTGTACACGCTATGAACAGTACAAGCAGAAAGGACGAGCTTGCGAAGGAACCCGAGATGGAAGCGTTGCGGTTCGGCTTACTTGATTGCGCAGATTCAGTTCTATCCGACTCGAAATTGTACTGTTTTGTTTGGTTGACTATAGTATAGCAGGGCAGGCACTAAAGAGGTACAATTTAGGTGAAGGTTGGATGTTGTTTGTCTGTATCTGCATGCTACAGGGCCGGGGGAAACCAGCGGATCCAGCATTTGGCTGGTTGGGCAAAGACAAAACAGGTTCTGTTTTTAGGACCTGAACCGGGTTGTTGTTTTCCCATCTTGGAAAAACAGAACCAGAGGTTGTTTACCAACCTACCACCTGCTGTTTTGTCCAGCCAGGTGGGTTCTGTTGCTTGGAATTATTTGGGATCATCTTTGGTTATTCCCAGGTTGATTCCCAAGGTCCTTGCTAGCTAAAACTTTTTTTTCCTTCTCTCTCTGTACCTGAGTGTAGTCAATTCGATTCAAGCAAATTTCTCCCTTCCTCGAATTTTGTTTCTACGCGGTGTGATGGCGGAATGCTACCCGAATCAACGCTGATATACTAGCAATCCAACGTTAGGCAATCGCTCTACGAGCCATAACTCCGTAATGGCAGAACTTTTCGCAAAGCAATTTGGCTCATTTCAAAGCTCTTAGAGCGAGCTTCGATATAACAAAGTCTAAGCTTAATCTGATCGACGGTCTGCACGATACGCTGCGCGACGTTCAAGGTGTTGGGTGCAAATTCACATTGCACGACATCCTGCCGTCTGTTTGTACGAGTATGCGTGTGCGAATGCATTTGCGTGTGAATGGTATGTTTGTGTGTTTGTTTGCTTTCGCAATTTTCGCTTGAAGCATTTGCAGGTACTCGCACAATGTGCGCTTCGGCATAACATTGTACGCGCTATGAACAGTACAAGCAGAAAGGACGAGCTCGCAAAGGAACCCAAGATGGAAGCTTTGCGGTTCAACTTACTTGATTGCGCAGATTCAGTTCTATCCAACTCGAAATTGTACTGTTTTGTTTGGTTGACTATAGTGTAGCAGGGCAGGCACTATAGGGGTACAATTTAGGTGAAGGTTGGATGTTGTTTGTCTGTATCTGCATGCTACAGGGCCAGGGGAAACCAGCGGAACCAGCATTTGGCTGGTTGGGCAAAGACAAAACAGGTTCTGTTTTTAGGACCTGAACCTGGTTGTTGTTTTCCCAGGTTGGAAAAACAGAACCAGAGGTTGTTCACCAACCTATCACCTGCTATTTTGTCCAGCCAGGTTGGTTCTGTTGCTTGGAATTATTTGGGATCATCCCTGGTTGTTCCCAGGTTGATTCCCAAGGTCCTTGCTAGCTAGAGCTATTTATTCCTTCTCTGTTTGTACCTGAATATAGTGAAATTGATTCAAGCGAATTCCTTCCTTGCTGGAATTTCTTGTCTACGCGGTGCGACGGCGGAATGCTACCCGAGTCAACGCTAGTACGCTAGCACTCCAACGCTAGGCTAACGCTGTCCGAGCCATAACTTCGTAATGGCAGAACTTTTCGCGAGGCAACTTGGCTTATTTTAAAGCTCTTAGAGTGAGCTTCGATATATGAAATTCTCAGCTTAATCCGATCGACGGTCTGCACGATACGCTGCGCGACGTTCAAGGTACTCTTGCTGTTTTGACTAAGTCCCTCTTGATTCCTCTCTCTACAAACTCGGACCCGAGGATAGGGGCTGGTCTTGTACCAGGCACCCAAGGACCCTTGGAGGTGACCCCGAGGAGAGGTTTTAAGTGTGATAAAGTCTTAATAGCTTGAGTTTATTAGGCCCTTACACCAACAAGCTGGTATCAGAGCTGCGTTATAGTGATCCTCGATATAGGTAGCTATGGCGGGCAACACCTCGGCGGTAGCTGGTGAATCTTCAGCCCAAGATCGTAGCGGCAGCCATGATTCTGGTGTTTCTGCGCCAAGGGGAGCGCGAACAAGCCAGGGCTCGCTGATCAAGGAGGTGCTGAAAAACTTCACCGTCGAGAAGTTCAATGGTGAGGGCTATGATGATTGGGCCTGGAAAATGCAACTTTATTTCCGTCAAATCGGATTGCTGAAACTAATGATTGGGGAGGAGCCTAGACCGAGTGACCCCGCCCTTCAGGAAGATTGGGACGAGCGCGCCTCGGCTGGCTACTACTTGATGTCGCAGAGTTTGGAGCTGAACCAGCGTCACCACGTCATGCACCTGCTGCCGGAGGTTGAGTGCGGTCCGAAGGCGTGGACGGTGTTGAAGGAGCTGCACGCCCCGACCTCCGTTGTTGCAACATTGATGCTGGAGAGGGAGCTGTCCGCGTTGCGCCTGAGCGAGGGAGAGCCGGTGCAACCTGTCCTGGACAAATTGCGCGACCTCTACGCGAAGTTGGCGACCGCAGGAATCACCTACCCGGAGCAAACAAAGTGCTTGAAGATGCTCTCGCTGCTGCCAGAATCGTGGCTTCAATTTACGAGCGGATTGAGCCTGCCGCAGAACCAGAGCTTGTGGACGCTCGAGTGGGTGCGGACGAAGATTCTGGAGGAGGACTTCCGTCGCCGCCAACTGAGGGGTGGAGACGACGGCAGCAGCGGCTACGGGATGCAAGGGAGCCGACGTGGCAAAGGACGTGCCTTCGGTGGTGCTGGACGCGGTGCAAAGAAAGATGACGACTCCAACGACCAACAAGGAGGTACCGGTTGGGGTCGCGGTGCAAAATCTGGACGTGGGGGCAAGTCGGGTGCTGGTGGCAAAATGAAAGGGAGTTGCTGGTATTGTGAGAAGGAAGGGCACCCCTGGTTTTTGTGCTATAAGAAACCCGATGGATGGACCCCCCAGAATCGTCACCAGGATGGCGGCGCGCGGAGGAACCAGAAAAACGGCGCCAACATGGTCGCTGATTCGTCCGACAACAACCCGAAGGGCAACGGCGGTGCGGAGAAGAAGAAGGAGCGCACCGCGGGCCAATTCTTCCATATGGGAGACAAGGGGGAGCAAGGAGACGCATCTGCTAAGGCTGGAGCAGAGCTGCACCCCCTGGACTATTGGGTGTTGGACACAGGCGCTGCTTGGACAATGACGCCGCGCAAGGACCTGCTGGACGACGTACGCGCTGCACCGATTAATGAGGTGTGCTCTGCCTCTGGACACATGTTGAAGGTGGCTGGTGCGGGACGAGCTGCATTTAAGGGAGCGGATGGCAAGCCGGTGGTGCTGCACGACGTTCTCCTCGTCCCCGACCTGAAGGCCAACCTCATCTCCCTCCGTAAGCTTGGCAAGGCTGGGGTGAACACCAACACGGATGGGGCTCGCACTTATAAGGGGAAGCTGGGCAATCGGGTGCTTTGGGATCTGCACGAGAGCAAGGACGTGTACAGATCTATGTGGCAGCTGCTGGCGCTGGCGTGGCACGGTGGGGGGCAGGCTGGAGTGGGGTCTGCATCCCAGGGGGAGTGCAACGCCGTTGGAGGGGTTGGTGTGAAAGTGTCGGCCAGATCTGGGGAGACAGATTGGGCAACTGCACACCGACGTTTGGGGCATGTGGCAATGCCTTTGCTGAAGCAGCTGGAGAAGGATGGAGCCGTTAAGGGCTTGAAGCTGAACGGACAACCACCCGATGATAACTGTGAAATCTGTTTGCTCTCAAAGTTTACCCGTTTCCCCTTCCATAGTGTGGCTGGCAGGAGCAAGAAGCCGTTGGAGCTGGTCCACATGGACTTGGTGGGGCCGCTGCCGGTTCAGGGACACAAGGGGGAGCGGTACTTCCTGACCATTGTGGATGATTGGAGCAGGCTTATGTGGGCATATCCGCTGAAGCAGAAGGACCATGCCGCCTCTACGATACGGGAAGATTGGCTGCCATTCGTGGAGAAGCAAGCGGAGTGTGTGGTGAAGCGGATTAGGACAGATCGGGGTGGTGAGTTCCTTGGAGCTGAGATGACGGCCTGGCTGAAGAAGCAGGGCATCCAGAGGGAGCTGACCACGGCTTACACCCCACAGTCTAACGGTGTAGCAGAACGGGCGAACCGGACAATTCTGGAGACAGCTAGGGCGCTGCTCATAGAATCTGGGCTGGGCAACTCCATGTGGCCCCATGCTGTTCGGCACGCTACCGTCGCTAGGAACAGGGTACTCACAAAGGTTGGGGATGACTCGTGGGTGCCGTTGGAGAGGTGGCTTGGGAGGAAGCCGCCGGTGGACATGCTGAGGGTGTTCGGTTGCATGGCAGTCGCCCACGTCCCCAAGACCTACCGCAGTAAGTTGGGGGCGAGTGCAATCTGGTGTGTGCATTTGGGGCTGGCTGCTGAGAGCAAGGGATGGCTGCTGTGGGAACCCTCCAAGGGTGTGTTATTTGACAGCAGGGATGTGAAGTTTGTTGAGGGCATGATGTATGGGAGCTGGGAGAAACAGCCGGAGGCCAGGGTGTCCCAGCAGATGGAGCAGATCACCATGCAGCTGGACCTGACTCCTAGTGTGTGGGAGGAGGGAGAGGAGGCAGCTGCAGAGGGTGGTGATAAAGAGAAGGTGCAGGAGGCACCTGCTGGTGGAGGTGATGGTGTGGAGATTAGCGGTAGCACTAGTGGAGCTGCTGGATCCGAGGGAGGAGAGCAGCAGCAGGGGAAAACTAAGAAGCCGAAGGGTGTTATTATGAAAGGATGGGAGACACCCGTCTCCAGGCCAGGACGTACCCGTATGGCTACTAAAAAGCTGACTGCAGGAGCTGATGTAGCGGAGCAGCAGCTTGGGACCGAGGAGGCATTGCTGATTCTACCGCATGGCTATGACCCGGATGAGGAGGATCAACCTGCGTACTGTTTTCTTGCCCCTGCACCAGAGGAACCAGCTAGCATGGAGGAGGCATTAGCTGGACCAGATAGGGACAAATGGCTAGCTTCCAGGGATGCTGAATACCAGAGCCTGCTGGAGAATGGGACTTGGGAACTAGTGGTGCTGCCTGAGGGAAAGAAAGCGGTACAATGCAAGTGGGTGCTAAGGATCAAGACTGACGACAAGGGGCAGGTCACCATCTACAAGAATGCAGCCGTTAGTGGGAAGTTCATTATCCAGATGGACATATCAACGGCATTTCTCAACGGGATTTTAGAGGAGGAGGTGTTCATGACGCAGCCACCTGGGTATGAGGATGGTACGGGCAGGGTGTGCAAGCTGAAAAAGTCCATCTATGGCTTGAAGCAGGCGCCACGCTGCTGGTACCAGAAGTTGGCAGCTGTTTTAGAGGAGATGGGATTCAGGACCAGCAGCTGTGATGAGAGCCTCTTTCTCAAGGGGGAGGGGGAGAAGCTGGTGCTGTTTCTGGTCTATGTGGACGACATTCTTCTCTTTAGCAGCAGCATGAAGGAGATCCAGAAGGTGCAGCAGCAGCTGATGGAGAACTTCAAGTGCAAGAACCTTGGGGAGGTAAAGTACTACCTCGGGATGCACGTGGAGAGGGATCTGGATCACAGGTGGTTGAAGCTGCACCAGGAGAAGTTCATCAAGGAGCTTGGGGAGAAGTACGGAATTGAGAATGAGCGCAAGGTTGCAACTCCCCTGCCAGCAGAATTCAAGCTTGTGAAAGCTGCAGAGGATGAAGGGGTTGAAGCCGAGGAGCAGCAGCAATTTCAGTCCTTGGTGGGCAGCCTCTTGTATGCAGCAGTTCACACGAGACCCGACATCTCTTTCTCGGTTGGGCAGCTGGCTAGGGTAGTGCAGAATCCATCAGAGGAGCAGGTGGATGCAGCTGAGCGTGTGGTGAAGTATCTGAACTCTCACCCAAGCATTGGAGTTCAATACTCCGCATCTGCACAGGTGAAGCAGAAAGGGGTTGAGGTGCTGAAAGAGAAGGGGGAGAGGCTTGGAGAAGGCAAGCTTTTTCTCACTTGCTTTACTGATGCTACGTGGGCCTCTGAGAAGGAGGATTCCTCATCTGTGGGAGGATACATCTGCGTAGTTGGGGGAGGACCGGTTAGTTGGAGGTCAAAGAAGCAGACGGAGACAGCACTCTCTTCCGTGGAATCAGAGTACATGGCGATGTTCCATGGGGTGAAGGAGGTGATTTGGCTGAGGAGGCTGTTGGAGGAGATTGGCCAGGAGCAAAAGGTTGCTACGCCGCTGTTTTGTGATAGCAAGGGAGCTCTTGGGATGGCCAGGAACGCTGTGCTTCATGGGCTGAACAAGCACATGCGTATCAAGTGGCACTGGCTGCGTAAGGAGGTGAAGAGGGGGACGGTGAATCCGATCTACATCAAGACTCACCAGCAGCCAGCAGACTTCCTCACCAAGAGGCTTGCGGATGAGTCTCATTGGCGTTGTGTGCGCATGAGTGGAATGAGCATGAACTAGTATGGAATGATGGGGATGCAGCCGGCAGGCTGAGGGGGAGTGTGTTGGGTGCAAATTCACATTGCACGACATCCTGCCGTCTGTTTGTACGAGTATGCGTGTGCGAATGCATTTGCGTGTGAATGGTATGTTTGTGTGTTTGTTTGCTTTCGCAATTTTCGCTTGAAGCATTTGCAGGTACTCGCACAATGTGCGCTTCGGCATAACATTGTACGCGCTATGAACAGTACAAGCAGAAAGGACGAGCTCGCAAAGGAACCCAAGATGGAAGCTTTGCGGTTCAACTTACTTGATTGCGCAGATTCAGTTCTATCCAACTCGAAATTGTACTGTTTTGTTTGGTTGACTATAGTGTAGCAGGGCAGGCACTATAGGGGTACAATTTAGGTGAAGGTTGGATGTTGTTTGTCTGTATCTGCATGCTACAGGGCCAGGGGAAACCAGCGGAACCAGCATTTGGCTGGTTGGGCAAAGACAAAACAGGTTCTGTTTTTAGGACCTGAACCTGGTTGTTGTTTTCCCAGGTTGGAAAAACAGAACCAGAGGTTGTTCACCAACCTATCACCTGCTATTTTGTCCAGCCAGGTTGGTTCTGTTGCTTGGAATTATTTGGGATCATCCCTGGTTGTTCCCAGGTTGATTCCCAAGGTCCTTGCTAGCTAGAGCTATTTATTCCTTCTCTGTTTGTACCTGAATATAGTGAAATTGATTCAAGCGAATTCCTTCCTTGCTGGAATTTCTTGTCTACGCGGTGCGACGGCGGAATGCTACCCGAGTCAACGCTAGTACGCTAGCACTCCAACGCTAGGCTAACGCTGTCCGAGCCATAACTTCGTAATGGCAGAACTTTTCGCGAGGCAACTTGGCTTATTTTAAAGCTCTTAGAGTGAGCTTCGATATATGAAATTCTCAGCTTAATCCGATCGACGGTCTGCACAATACGCTGCGCGACGTTCAAGGTACTCTTGCTGTTTTGACTAAGTCCCTCTTGATTCCTCTCTCTACAAACTCGGACCCGAGGATAGGGGCTGGTCTTGTACCAGGCACCCAAGGACCCTTGGAGGTGACCCCGAGGAGAGGTTTTAAGTGTGATAAAGTCTTAATAGCTTGAGTTTATTAGGCCCTTACACCAACACAAGGTACTCTTGATATTTTGGCTAAGTCATTCTTGATTCCTCTCTCTACAAACTCGGACCTGAGGATAGGGGTTAGTCTTGTACCAGGCACCCAAGGACCTGAGGAGTGAAGAATGACTTAGCCAAAATAACAAGAGTACCTTGAATGTCGCGCACCGTATCGTGCAGATCGTCAATCGGATTCACTGAGAATTTCCTATATTGAACCTCGCTCCAAGAGCTTTAAAATGAGCCAAGTTGCCTCGTGAAAAGTTCTGCCATTACAGAGTTACTGCTCGTACAGCGTTTGCCTAGCACAATGGCGCTAGCATAGTAGCGTTGAGTCGGGTAGCATTCCGCTGTCGCACCGCGTAGAAACAAAATTCCTGCAAGGAAGGAATTCGCTTGAATTACTTTCACTATATCCAGGTACAAACAGAGAATGAATAAATAGTTCTAGCTAGCAAGGACCTTGGGAATCAACCTGGGAACAACCAAGGATGATCTCAAATGATTCCAAGCAACAGAACCAACCTGGCTGGAAAACACAGCAGGTTGTAGGTTGGTAAATAACCTCTGGTTCTGTTTTTCCAACCTGGGAAAACAACAACCAGGTTCAGGTCCTAAAAAACAGAACCTGGTTTGTCTTTGCCCAACCAGCCAAATGCTGGTTCCGCTGGATTTCCCTTGCCATGTAGCATGCAAATACAGACAAACAACATCCAACCTTCACCTAAATTGTACCCCTATAGTGCCTGCCCCGCTATAGTATAGTCAACCAAACAAAACAGTACAATTCGAGTTGGATAGAACTGATTCTGCGCAATCAAGTAAGCCGAACCGCAAAGCTTTCATATTGGGCTCCTTTGCGAGCTCATCCTTTCTGCTTGTACTGTTCATAGCGCATACAATGTTGTGCTGAAGCGCACACTTCACGAATACCTGCAAATGCTTCAAGCGAAATTACGAAAGCAAATAAACATACGAGCACACCATTCATATGTATTTGCATTCGCACACGCATATTTGTACAAACAGACGGCATGATGTTGTGCAATGTGAATTTGCACCCAACATCCTCCCCCACAGCCTGCCGGCTGCATCCCCATCATTCCATGCTACTTTATGCTCATTCGACTCATGCGCACACAACGCCAATGAGGCTCATCCGCAAGCCTCTTGGTGAGGAAGTCTGCTGGCTGCTGGTGAGTCTTAATGTAGATCACTTCACCGTCCCCCTCTTCACCTCCTTACGCAACCAGTGCCACTTGATACGCATGTGCTTGTTCAGCCCATGTAGCACAGCGTTCCTGGCCATCCCAAGAGCTCCCTTGCTATCACAAAACAGTAGCGTAGCAACCTTCTGCTCTTGGCCAATCTTCTCTAACAGTCTCCTCAGCCAAATCACCTCCTTCACCCCGTGAAATATTGCCATGTACTCTGACTCCACGTAACAGAGTGCCGTCTCCGACTGCTTCTCTGACCTCCAACTACGCAGATGTACCCTTCCAGAGATAAGGAATCCTCCTTCTCAGAGGCCCATGTAGCATCTGTAAAGAAAATGAGAAAGAGTTTGCATTCTCCAAGCCTCTCCCCCTTCTCTTTCAGCACCTTAACTCCTATCTGCTTCACCTGTGCAGATACAGAGTATTGAACTTCAATGCTTGGGTGAGAGTTCAGGTACTTCATCACACACTTAGCTGCATCCACCTGCTCCTCTGATGGATTCTGCACTGCCATTGCCAGCTGCCCAACAAAGAAAGAGATGTCGGGCCTCGTGTGAACTGCTGCATACAAGAGACTGAAATTGCTGCTACTCCTCGGCTTCAACTCTTTCATCTTCTGCAGCCTGCACAAGCTTGAATTCTGCTGGCAATGGAGTTGCAACTTTGCGCTCATTCTCAATCCCCATACTTCTCCCCTAGTTCCTTGATGAAATTCTCCTGGCGCTGCTTCAACCATCTATGATCTAGATCCCTCTCCACTTGCATTCCGAGGTAGTCCTTTACCTCCCCAAGGTTCTTGCACTTGAAGTTCTCCATCAGCTGCTGCTGCACATTCTGGATTTCCTTCATGCTCCTGCTAAAGACAACAATATCGTCCACGTAGACCAGAAACATCACCAGCTTCTCTCTCTCCCCCTTGAGAAAGAGGCTTTCATCACAGCTGCTGGTCCTGAATCCCATCTCCTCTAAAACAGTTGCCAACCTCTAGTAACAGCAGCGTGGCGCCTGCTTCAAGCCGTAGATGGAATTTTTCAGCTTGCACACCCTGCCCGTACCATCCTCATACCCAGGCGGCTGCGTCATGTATACATCCTCCTCTAAAATCCCATCGAGGAATGCCGTTGATATATCCATCTGAATTATGAATTTCCCACTAACGGTTGCATCTGCCAACAAGACACGGAGGGTAGGGGGTTTGGCAGTGGGAGCAAAGATCTCATTGAAGTCCCGCTTCTCCTTCTGCGTAAACCCCTTAGCCACCAGCCTACTCTTGTAGATGGTGACTTGCCCCTTGTCATCGGTTTTGATCCTTAGCACCCACTTGCACTGTACGGGGTTCTTCCCATCAGACAGCACCACCGAATCCAATGTCCTATTCTCTAGCAGGCTCTGGTACTCAGCATCTCTAGAAACCAGCCACTTGTCCCTATCTGGTCCAGCTAATGCCTCCTCCATGCTAGCTGGTTCCTGTGGTGCAGGAGCAAGAAAACAGTAGGCAGGTTCATCGTCCTCATCCGGGTCATAGCCATGCGGTAGAATCAGCAATGCCTCGTCGGTCCCAAGCTGCTGCTCCGCTACACATGATTCTTCAATTAGCTTCTTAGAAGCCATACGGGTACGTCTTGGCCTGGAGATGGGTGTCTCCCATCCTTTAACGACACCCTTCGGCTTCTTAGTTTTTCCCTGCTGCTGCTCTCCTCCCTCCGATCCAGCAGCTCCACTCGTGCTACCGCTAGTCTCTCCACCATTTTCTCCACCAGCAGGTGCCTCCTTCCCCTTCTCTCCATCACCACCCTCTGCAGCTGCCTCGTCTCCCTCTTCCCACACACTAGGAGTCAGGTCCAGCTGCATGGTGATCTGCTCCATCTGCTGGGACACCCTGGCCTCAGGCTGTTTCTCCCAGCTTCCATACATCATGCCCTCTACAAACTTTACATCCATGCTGTCAAACAACACACCCTTGGATGGTTCCCACAGAAACCATCCCTTGCTCTCAGCAGCCAGCCCCAAATGCACACACCAGATCGCACTCGCCCCCAACTTATTTCGATACTTCTTGGATACGTGGGTGACTGCCATGCAACCGAACACCCTCAGCATGTCCACCGGCGGCTTCCTCCCGAGACACGTATCCAACGGCACCCACGAGTCATCACCAACTTTAGTGAGCACCCTGTTCCTAGCCACGGTAGCGTGCCGGACAGCATGGGGCCACGTCAAGTTGCCCAGCCCAGATTCTATGAGCAGCGCTCTCGCTGTCTCCATAATAGCCCGGTTCGCCCGTTTTGCTGCACCGTTAGACTGTGGGGTATAACCCATGGTCAGCTTCCTCTGGATGCCCTGCTTCTTGAGCCAAGCCGTCCTCTCAGCTCCAAGGAACTCACCACCCCAATCTGTCCTAATTCGTTTCACCACACACTCCGCTTGCTTCTCCACCAATGGCAGCCAATCATCCTGTATCGTACTTCTGCTTCAGCGGATAAGCTCACAGAACCCTGCTCGAGTCATCCACTATGGTCAGATCGACGGTTTGCAGGATACGCTGCGCGACGTTCAAGGTACTCTTGCTGTTTTGACTAAGTCCCTTTTGATCCCTCTCTCTACAAACTCGGACCCGAGGATAGGGGCTGGTCTTGTACCAGGCACCCAAGGACCCTTGGAAGTGACCCCAAGGATAGGTTTTAAGCTTGATAAAGTCTTAATAGCTTTAGTTTATAAGGCCCTTACACCAACAAGCTGGTATCAGAGCTGCGTTATAGTGATCCTCGATATAGGTAGCTATGGCGGGCAACACCTCGACGGGAGCTGGTGAATCTTCAGCCCAAGATCGTAGCGGCAGCCATGATTCTGGTGTTTCAGCGCCAAGGGGAGCGCGAACAAACCAGCGCTCGTTGGTCGAGGAGGTGCCAAAAATCTTCACCATCGAGAAGTTCAATGGTGAGGGCTATAATGATTGGGCCTGGAAAATGCAACTATATTTCCGTCAGATTGGATTGCTGAAACTGATGATTGGAGAGGAGCCTAGACCGAGTGACCCCGCGCTGCAAGAAGATTTGGATGAGCGCTCCTCGGCTGGCTACTATTTGATGTCGCAGAGTTTGGAGCTTTTGGTACCAACCATATCGGTAAGTAACGCAGTTATTCATACTACCAACAACATGGTAAGTATCGCGCTAACTCTTAGTATCAACCGAATCGGTAAGTAACGCACTTGCTATTAGTACCTGTTGGTGTAAGGGCCTAATAAACTCAAGCTATTAAGACTTTATCAAACTTAAAACCTCTCCTCGGGGTCACCTCCAAGGGTCCTTGTGTGTTTGGTACAATACCAGCCCCTATCCTCGGGTCCGAGTTTGTAGAGAGAGGGATCAAGAGGGACTGAGTCAAAACAGCAAGAGTACCTTGAATGTCGCGCAGCGTATCGTGCAGACCATCGACCAGATTAAGCTGAGAATTTCCTATATCGAAGCTCGCTCCAAGAGCTTTAAAATGAACCAAGTTGCCTCGCGAAAAGTTCTGCCATTACGAAGTTATGGCTCGGACAGCGTTTGCCTAGCGTTGGAGTGCTAGCGTACTAGCGTTGACTCGGGTAGCATTCTGCCGTTCCACTGCGTAAAAACGAAATTCCAGCAAGGAAGGAATTCGCTTGAATCAATTTCACTATATCCAGGTACAAACAGAGAAAGAATAAATAGTTCTAGCTAGCAAGGACATTGGGAATAAACCTGGGAACAACCAAGGATGATCCCAAATAATTCCAAGCAACAGAACCAACCTGGCTTGGACAAAACAGCAGATGGTAGGTTGGTAAACAACCTCTGGTTCTGTTTTTCCAGCCTGGGAAAACAACAACCAGGTTCAGGTCCTGAAAACAGAACCTGTTTTGTCTTTGCCCAACCATCCAAATGCTGGTTCCGCTGGTTTGTCCTGGCCCTGTAGCATGCAGATACAGACAAACAACATCCAACCTTCACCTAAATTGTACCCCTATAGTGCCTGCCCTGCTACACTATAGTCAACCAAACAAAACAGTACAATTACAAGTTGGATAGAACTGAATCTGCGCAATCAATTCGACCGAACTGCAAAGCTTCCATCTTGGGTTCCTTTGCGAGCTCGTCCTTTCTGCTTGCACTGTTCATAGCGCGTACAATGTTGTGCCAAAGCACACATTATCCGAGTACTTGCGAATGCTTCAAGCGAAAATTGCAAAAGCAAACAAACACACGAACATACCATTCACACGCAAATGCATTCGCACACGCATACTCGTACAAAGAGATGGCAGGATGTCGTGCAATGTGAATTTGCACCCAACAGTACCAACCAAATAGGAAGTAACTCACTTATTCTTAGTACTAACTACATCGGTAATCTTAGTACCAACCACATGAGTAGGCAACGTACTTTGTCTTGGTACCAACCATACACGTAAGTTATGCACTTCCTCTTTATATTAATCACATAAAGAAGTAACATACTTACTCTTAGGTATCTATAGCCTGGTAAACAACACACTTTCTCATAGTCACAACCACATCGGTAAGTAACGTAGTACCTACCACATAAGGAAGTAAAATAGCTACTCTTTGTACCAACCGTGTGGGTTAGTAACGCTCTTACTCTTAGTACCAACCATATGGGTAAGTAACACATTTACTTTTGGTACCAATTACATGGTTTTCCAATGCACCTACTCCTAGTACCAACCATATGAGTAAGTAACGCACTTACTTTTTGTTCCAACAACATGGGTAAGTAACGCATTTACTCTTAGTACCAACCATATCGGTAAGTAACGCATTTACTCCTAGTACCAACCATATCGGTAAGTAACGCATTTATTCTTACTACCAATAACATGGGTAAGCATCGCGCTAAGTTTTAGAACCAACCACATCGGTAAGTAATGCACTTCTTCCTAGTATCAACAACATGTCTAAGTAATGCACTTACTGCTAGTACCAACCACATGGGTAAATAACGCACTTACTCATACTACCATCAACATGGGTAAGTATTGCGCTAACTCTTAGTACCAACTACATCGGTAGGTAACGCACTTACTATTAGTACCAACCAGATAGGGATTAACTCACATACTCTTTATACGGTTACATGGGGAAGTAGCGCACGTATTCTTAGTGCTAACCACATCAATAAGTAACACACTTGCTACCAACCATATGAGTATGCAACGCACTTACTCTTAGTATCAACCACATCGGTAACGCGCATACTTTTGAATCAACCACACGGAAAAGTGACGCACCTACTCTCAGTACCAACAACATAGGTACCAACCACATGGATAAGTGTGGCACTTAATTTTAGTACCAACGACATAGAAAAGTAATGCACTTGCCCTTACTACCAACGACATCGGTAGGTAACGCACTTACTCTTATTACCAACCACACGGGTAAGTAACGCACTTACTCATAGTACCAACCATATGGGTATGTAACGCACCTACGCTTAGTACCAACCACATGGGTAAATAACCCACCTACTCCTAGTACTAACTACATGGGTAAGTAACGCACTTCCTTGTAGTACCAACGACATGGGTAAGTAAAGGACTTACTTTTACTACCAACAACATAGAAAATTTATGCATTTATTCATAGTACCAACCACGTGGGAAAGTAATGCACTTGCTTTTGCGGAGAATCACTCTACAATAGTCGTAAGCTAGACTACGGGGGTTGGCACAAACTCTAGGAATGATCGTAGCTTTGCCTGTGTTCCTTAGCACTTGCACATTTCACGGGAGAAATCAGCAAGAGTTCTACTAGCAAAGTCGGGATAACAGAATGATAGCAACCACAATGACAACAACAAGAATGACTACATCAAGCACCTAGCAACTCAGCAGCTAGCCTGGTCGACAGCCAGCACAGCATGGTCGCCCACCTGCCAGCGTTGCGTAGAGGAGCCGTGCCAGCACAACAGGTCGACGGCGTGCCAACGCTGTCCATCGTTGCACCTGTAGAGGACAGCAGTACACACGACCGCAGGTGCACACACGATTGGCCCGACTTGCACCGTTGTGCATCCGTTGGCTCTTGTCTGCGCCTGACAAGCCACATCGACTTCGGGATACGAGCCTGAAGTCGCCTTCGCCATCGCGGCCTTAACGACGTTTGTATGCCTCCACAGAATTCTCTGAACAGGTTACCTGGTCGACCCGGTCGACCACCCAGTGCGCACCCTGGTCAACAAACTCATCGTCGACCACCGCGCCCGTCGAACTACCCGCTTGGTCGACGGCCCTGCCCGTCGATCGACTTGCTCAGCTACAGCCGTCGAGCTCCCCTGGTCGACGAATTCAGCTCCGCAGCTGTCATCTGCAGATCGACGACCACGTCGTACAGAAGTAGTCCGTCGGCTCCCCATCGACGGCATCGTTGCAGCGGTCTCCCACAGCTCGACAAGAACCGTCGAGCTGCTCGCCCAGGCAGGCGTCGACTACTGCGTACGGTTGGCTGCTTCTCCAGCGCATCCGACCAGGAAGTCGGCTTATCCCAAGCAAGGGCGGGGCCAAGATTCTATTCCCGTCAACACTCCCCTGTCGCGCTCACGCTTAAGGCCCCCAACCAGCACGGCAAAACTACACGGAGAAAACCTGTCCTTGGCGTGCACCCCACACACAGCACGCCGTCACCGCCCCAGCTCGTCGTCATCACCATCGCCGATCATTTGCTGATTGCGACAGAGCACCGGTTGAACGGCGGAAAGTGCAGCGCCCTCGTTAGGATGTTGGCCGGCTGCTCGAACTTCCTGCGCTTCACCATGTGCTGCAGCCAGGCATAGCGTCGCTTCATATGCTTAAGGTTGCCCTTCAGACCCAAGCCTTCAGCGACCGTGATCTCCGACTTGTTGTCCACCCGAAGGTCGGTTGGCGCCCCAGCGCCGAGCAGCTGGAACTCCGCAACGAGGAAGCGAAGTTGGCGTCTCTCCTTGCCAGCATATAGTGCAGCCATGTACTCTCGACTCGGTCGACGAAAGAGTCGCGTACTTGATGCGCTAGCTCGACCAGGAGAGAGCGGCCCCTCCAAAGACGAATATATAGCCGCCCGTGCTCGTCCTATTCTGCTTGTCGCTGGCGTCGTCGGCGTCCACATAGCCGACCGGCTTCAGCGAGTCGCTGGCACCACAAAACTCCAGGGTGGTGTCGCGGGTGCCTGCGAGGCAGGCGAAGCAGTGGTCCACTTCGCGCCAGTATTGGTCGCTCCTCACCGTGAGGCCGCTGCCCAGCTTGCTGCAGGCGAAGGCGATGCCTGGCCTCGTCGTTGTCGCCGCGAACTGCAGCGAGCCAACCTTCTGCTGATACTTCTTGTCCTCGCGCTCCTGCGCCTCCTTTGTTGAACGTTAGCTCGGCGTAGGCGTCGATGGAGACTGGCGTCTTCGGAGTTCGCCCTGTCTGCTCCTCATCAATAAAGCGCATGCGCAGCTTGTCGACGTACGACTGCTGGCCCTTTGCCCGGCTGCTCTTCTTTCGTCGGCCCACCTGCCGAGTTCCCTTTCGTCAACAGCTCTCCTGTCGACTGCCCCGTCTGCTGCTCCCCTTTCGACAAAACCTCTGCTGCTGCCTCCTCTTGACGAGCTTCGCGTCTCGTCGGCCGCCGGCGATCCCACTGGCCGGCTCCACAGGCAACGCCTCAAGGCTCCCCTCGTCGCCGGTGGCCGACACCGGTGTCGACGCAGGCCGATCTGTAACGGGGGCGGGAAGAAGACTTCCTTGACGTCCTCATCAGCAGGCTCGTCGACCTCGGCGAGCAGCGGGAACGTCGCCGTCGGGGTGTCCGTCGGTAGGTGCGCCTGCGTCCGCCCCGACGCCGGCCCATACTTCGCCTTCCACACCTCTAGCGACAGCGTCTCGTAGAAGATGACTTCGACCGACGTGACCACCTTGTTGTCGGTCAAGTCGAGCACCTCCCAACCCTTGCTCTTTTGCGACACCCCTTGGTGAAGCCCCGAGCGAGCCTTCGGCACTAGCTTCCCACCGCGCTGCTGCTCGGGGACCATGAACTGCACAGTGCAACCTCATGCCCGCGCCAACGTGAGGTCGGGCTTCTTCTTCGATCAGCAGCTGGTATGGCGTCGTTGACCGCTCCAAGCAGTTGCGCACCCAAACAGCCTATCGCAGAGCAAGATGCCACCAGTGGTGCTGCACACCCATATGCAGCAGCATCGTCCACACGGACTCGACGACTGTGTGCATTTCTCGCTCAGCCATGCCATTATGTTGTGGAGTGTACGGGCAGGTCAGGTCGTGGACGATGCCTTTCCCATCGACGGAGTTGGTGAACTCCTTTCCGAGGAATGCGCCGCTGCAGTCGGAGCGGAGCACCAGCACCGACTTCTTGGTCTGCCGCTCCACCACCACCAGCCACTGTTGGAACTTCCGCAGCACGTCGCTCTTCGTTAGCGACCGGCTTTATGCGCACGTACCGAGTGTGGCGGTCCTTCAGCAGCAGGAAATACAAGCTGCCATCCTTGCCAGCCACCCGGAATGGCCCGCACAAGTCAATATGCACGACGTCCAATGCCTCCTCTGCGTCCGAGCCCTTGTCGGGGAAGGTGTGCTGCGCCAGCATTTCGCCAATGCACGAGACACACGGCGTGTCAGCTCCGGTCGACGGCTTGATGGCGAGGCCGCTGGCGACTTCATACTTTGCCGAGCTCTTGATCATGTCCACATTGATGTGCGCGAGCCTCGCGTGCCACCGGTTGGGGGTCAACTTCGTCGCAGAAACAATCGTCCTCAGAGCCACAACATCGGTCCACGGTGACCGCGTCAAGAAGGGGCGGAGGACGGTGCAGAGGACGCGGCCTGTGTAGCATACTCGACCGAGCACCTCCCTGGTCGCAGTGATGAGCAGCATCTCGTCGGCGTCACCCTGCAGCTTCACGCCCACATCATTCAGATGGCCCGCCGATGCTCGGAACGTAGAGTTACTTACCGATGTGTTTGGTACTAAGAGCAAGTGCGTTTTAACTTACACCTATTGTTGGTGCTAAAAGTAAGCACATTATATACCCTTGTGGTTGGTACTAAACATAAGTGCGTTAGTTACTCATATGGCTGGTACTAAGAGTAAGTGTGTTACTTACCCATATTGTTGCTACTAAGAGTATATGCGTTACTTGCCCATGATGTTGGTTCTAAAAATTAGAGCATTCCTTACTCCTGAGGTTGGTGCTAGGAGTAAGTTCGGTACTTACCTATGTGGTTGGTACTAAGAGTAAGTACGTTCCTTACCCAGGTGGTTGGTGCAAAGAATAAGAGCGTCATTTACCTATCTGGCTGGTGCTAAGAATATGTGCTTTACTTACCCATGTATTTAGATCTAGGACTATGTTTGCTACATATGTATGCGTCTAGTACTAAGAATCAGTTCGTTACTCACCTATGTTGTTGGTACTGATAGTAAGTGCGTTACTTACAGATGTCGTAGGTACTAAAAGTAGGAGCGTTACGCACCCATATGGTTGATACAAAAAGTAAGTCCGTTACTTACGCATGTTTTTTGTACTAAGAGTCAGTGCGTTACTTACCGATGTAGTTGGTACGTGCGTTATTTGGTAATAAGAATACGTGCGTTACTTACTCATGTGGTTGGTTCTAAGAGTAAGTGCGTTACTTTCCAGTCTGGTTGGTACTAAGAGTAAGTTCGTTCCTTACCCATGTAAGAGTAAGTGCGTTACTTACCCGTCTGGTTGGTGCTAAGAGTAAGGGGGTTATTTATTCCTGTAGCTGGTACTAAGAGTAACTGCATTACTCTACCAGGTGGCTGGTACTAAGTGTAAGTGTATCCTCATGTCGTTGATACTATGAGTAAGTGCGTTATTTCTTATGAAAGTGGTACAAAGAATAATTGCGTTGGTACAAAGGGTAATTGCGTTAGTAATCTATGTGGTGGGAACTACGAGTTGGTGCGTTACTTACCAATGTGGTTGGTACGAAGACTAAGTCCGTTATTGCCCATATTGTTGGTACTAAGAGTAAGTGCGTTACTTACTCATGCGGCTGGTGCAGAGTAAGTTCGTTACTTACTGATGTGGTAGGTACCAAGAGTACGTACGTTGCTTACCCATGTGGTTGGTACTAAGAGTAACTGCGTTACTTACCCAGGCGGTTGGTACTGACAGTAAGTACGATATTTACCCATGTCGTTGTACTATGAGTAAGTGCGTTACGTCCCATGTGGCTGGTACTGAGAGTAAGTGCGTTGGTACAAAGGGTAAGTGCGTTAGTTACCCATGTAGCTGTTAGGTGCAAATTCACATTGCACGACATCATGCATTCTGTTTGTACGGATAAGCATGTGCGAATGCATTTGGGTATGAATGGAATGTTCGTGTGTTTGTCTGCTATCGCAATTTTCGCTCGAAGCATTTGCAGGTACTCACGCATTGTGCGCTTCGGCATAACATTGTACGCGCTATGAATAGTACAAGCAGAAAGGACGAGCTCGCAAAGGAGCCCACGATGGAAGCTTTGCGGTTCGGCTTACTTGATTGCGCAGATTCAGTTCTATCCAACTCGAAATTGTACTGTTTTGTTTGGTTGACTATAGTGTAGCAGGGCAGGCACTATAGGGGTACAATTTAGGTGAAGGTTGGATGTTGTTTGTCTGTATGTGCATGCTACAGGGCCAGGGGAAACCAGCGGAACCAGCATTTGGCTGGTTGGGCAAAGACAAAACAGGTTCTGTTTTTAGGACCTAAACCTGGTTGTTGTTTTCCCAGGTTGGAAAAACAGAACCAGAGGTTGTTTACCAACCTACCACCTGCTGTTTTGTCCAGCCAGGTTGGTTCTGTTGCTTGGAATTATTTGGGATCATCCTTGGTTGTTCCCAGGTTTATTCCCAAGGTCCTTGCTAGCTATAACTATTTATTCTTTCTCTGTTTGTACCTGGATATAGTCAAATTTGATTCAAGCGAATTCCTTCCTTGCTGGAATTTCGTTTCTACGCGGTGCGACGGCGGAATGCTACCCGAGTCAACGCTAGTACGCTAGCACTCCAACGCTATGCAAACGCTGTCCGAGCCATAACTTCGTAATGGCAGAACTTCTCGCGACGCAACTTGGCTTATTTTAAAGCTCTTAGAGTGAGCTTCGATATAGAAAATTCTCTGCTTAATCCGATCGACGGTCTGCACGATACGCTGCGCGACGTTCAAGGTACTCTTGCTGTTTTGACTAAGTCCCTCTTGATCCCTCTCTCTACAAACTCGGACCCGAGGATAGGGGCTGGTCTTGTACCAGGCACCCAAGGACCCTTGGAGGTGACCCCAAGGAGAGGTTTTAAGTTTGATAAAGTCTCAATAGCTTGAGTTTATTAGGCCCTTACACCAACAGTAGCTGGTGCTAAGAGTATGTTCCTTCTTTACCGATGTGGTTGGTATTAAGAGTTAGTACGTTACTTACCCATGTGGTTGGTACCAAGAATAAGTGCGTAACCTATTCATATCGTTTGTCCTAAGAGTAAGTACTTTACTTACCCATGTGGTTGGTACTAAGTTTAAGTGCGTTATCTACCTATGTGGTTGGTACAAATGGTAAGTGTTGTTTACCCATGTAGCTGGTGCTAAGATTATGTTCGTTCTTTACCGATGTAGTTTGTATTAAGAGTTAGTGCGTTATTTACCTATGTGGTTGGTACTAAGAATAAGTGCGTAACCTTTTCATGTGGTTGGTACTAAAAGTAAGTGCTTTACTTACCCATGTGGTTGGTACTAAGAATAAGTGCGTCATTTACCCATGTGGTTGGTACTAGGGGTAAGTGCGTTACTTACCCATATGGTTGGTGCTAAGAGTATGTTCGTTACTTATCGATGTGATTGGTACCAATAGTAAATGCGTTACCTACCCATGTGATTGGTACGAAGAGTAACTGCGTTACTTTGTCGAAATCTTGCTCTTCCTGATCCTGCCTCTCCTCCCTAGAGTCCTCCTTGCCTTTCTTCTCTCTCTGTCTCGTCATTGCAAATTTATTGTGCCAAACCATGGCACGGACTCTGGCTCGGTTGGCTCGGCTGGTTGCTGCTTGAACTGGCTTCTCTAGCTAGGGTTGAATGAAGTTCTTAGCTAATTGAGAAAACAAACAAGCAAGCAGTGAGACTGCTTTCCTAAGTACAACTCTACTACCTACCGTTGCCCTTGCTACCGTTGTTACTTCTGGGCTTTCCTGTGTCGTAGGGTCTCGCTAGGTTTGGCTCCTGC
The DNA here is from genome assembly GCA_948144175.1 of Closterium sp. NIES-65. Taxonomy (NCBI): domain Eukaryota; kingdom Viridiplantae; phylum Streptophyta; class Zygnematophyceae; order Desmidiales; family Closteriaceae; genus Closterium; species Closterium sp. NIES-65. The sequence continues at coordinate 132,393 of CANXME010002320.1, read as the reverse complement.
CTGTTGGTGTAAGGGCCTAATAAACTCAAGCTATTAAGACTTTATCAAACTTAAAACCTCTCCTCGGGGTCACCTCCAAGGGTCCTTGGGTGCCTGGTACAAGACCAGCCCCTATCCTCGAGTCCGAGTTTGTAGAGAGAGGGATCAAGAGGGACTAAGTCAAAACAGCAAGAGTACCTTGAATGTCGCGCAGCGTATCGTGCAGACCGTCGATCGGATTAAGCTGAGAATTTTCTATATCGAAGCTCACTCTAAGAGCTTTAAAATAAGCCAAGTTGCGTCGCGAAAAGTTCTGCCATTACGAAGTTATGGCTCGGACAGCGTTAGCCTAGCGTTGGAGTGCTAGCGTACTAGCGTTGACTCGGGTAGCATTCCGCCGTCGCACCGCGTAGAAACGAAATTCCAGCAAGGAAGGAATTCGCTTGAATCAATTTCACTATATTCAGGTACAAGAAGAGAAGGAATATATAGTTTTAACTAGCATGGACCTTGTGAATAAACCTGGGAACAACCAGGGATGATCCCAAATAATTCCAAGCAACAGAACCAACCTGGCTGGACAAAACAGCAGGTAGTAGGTTGGTGAACAACCTCTGGTTCTGTTTTTCCAACCTGGGAAAACAACAACCAGGTTCAGGTCCTAAAAACAGAACCTGTTTTGTCTTTGCCCAACCAGCCAAATGCTGGTTGCGCTGGTTTCCCCTGGCCCTGTAGCATGCAGATACAGAGAAACAACATCCAACCTTCACCTAAATTGTACCCCTATAGTGCCTGCCCTGCTACACTATAGTCAACCAAACAAAACAGTACAATTTCGAGTTGGATAGAACTGAATCTGCGCAATCAAGTAAGCCGAACCACAAAGCTTCCATCTTGGGTTCCTTTGCGAGCTCGTCCTTTCTGCTTGTACTGTTCATAGCGCGTACAATGTTATGCCGAAGCGCACATTGCGCGAGTACCTGCAAATGCTTCAAGCGAAAATTGCGAAAGCAAACAAACACACGAACATACCATTCACGCGCAAATGCATTCGCACACGCATACTCGTACAAACAGACGGCAGGATGTCGTGCAATGTGAATTTGCACCCAACACACTCCCCCTCAGCCTGCCGGCTGCATCCCCATCATTCCATACTAGTTCATGCTCATTCCACTCATGCGCACACAACGCCAATGAGGCTCATCCGCAAGCCTCTTGGTGAGGAAGTCTGCTGGCTGCTGGTGAGTCTTGATGTAGATCGGATTCACCGTGCCCCTCTTCACCTCCTTACGCAGCCAGTGCCACTTGATACGCATGTGCTTATTGAGCCCATGAAGCACAGCGTTCCTGGCCATCCCATGAGCTCCTTTGCTATCACAAAACAGCGGCGTAGCAACCTTTTGCTCCTGGCCAATCTCCTCCAACAGCCTCCTTAGCCAAATAACCTCCTTCACCTCATGAAGCATTGCCAGGTACTCTGATTCCACGGAAGAGAGTGCTGTCTCCGTCTGCTTCTTTGACCTCCAACTAACCGGTCCTCCCCCAACTACGCAGATGTATCCTCCCACAGAGGAGGAATCCTCCTTCTCAGAGGCCCACGTAGCATCGGTAAAGCAAGTGAGAAAGAGCTTGCCTTCTCCAAGCCTCTCCCCTTTCTCTTTCAGCACCTCAACCCCTTTCTGCTTCACCTGTGCAGATGCGGAGTATTGAACTCCAATGCTTGGGTGAGAGTTCAGATACTTCACCACACGCTAAGCTGCATCCACATGCTCCTCTGATGGATTCTGCACCACCCTAGCTAGCTGCCCAACCGAGAAAGAGATGTCGGGCCTCGTGTGAACTGCTGCATACAAGAGGCTGCCCACCAAGGACTGAAATTGCTGCTGCTCCTCGGCTTCAACCCCTTCATCCTCTGCAGCTTTCACAAGCTTGAATTCTGCTGGCAGGGCAGTTGCAACCTTGCGCTCATTATCAATCCCGTACTTCTCCCCAAGCTCCTCGATGAACTTCTTCTGGTGCAGCTTCAACCACCTGTGATCCAGATCCCTCTCCACGTGCATCCCGAGGTAGTACTTTACCTCCCCAAGGTTCTTGCACTTGAAGTTCTCCATCAGCTGCTGCTGCACCTTCTGGATCTCCTTCATATTGCTGCTAAAGAGAAGAATGTCGTCCACATAGACCAGAAATAGCACCAGCTTCTCCCCCTCCCCCTTGAGAAAGAGGCTCTCATCACAGCTGCTGGTCCTGAATCCCATCTCCTCTAAAACAGCTGCCAACTTCTGGTACCAGCAGCGTGGCGCCTGCTTCAAGCCGTAGATGGACTTTTTCAGCTTGCACACCCTGCCCGTACCATCCTCATACCCAGATGGCTGCGTCATGAACACCTCCTCCTCTAAAATCCCATTGAGGAATGCCGTTGATATATCCATCTGAATGATGAATTTCCCACTAACGGTTGCATCTGCCAACAAGACACGAAGGGTAGGGGGTTTGGCAGTGGGAGCAAAGATCTCATTGAAGTCCCGCTTCTCCTTCTGCATAAACCCCTTAGCCACCAGCCTACTCTTGTAGATGGTGACCTGCCCCTTGTCGTCAGTCTTGATCCTTAGCACCCACTTGCATTGTACCGCTTTCTTTCCCTCAGGCAGCACCACTAGTTCCCAAGTCCCATTCTCCAGCAGGCTCTAGTACTCAGCATCCCTAGAAGCTAGCCATTTGTCCCTATCTGGTCCAGCTAATGCCTCCTCCATGCTAGCTGGTTCCTCTGGTGCAGGGGCAAGAAAACAGTACGCAGGCTCATCCTCCTCATCCGGGTCATAGCCATGCGGTAGAATCAGCAATGCCTCCTCAGTCCCAAGCTGCTGCTCCGCTACATCAGCTCCTGCAGTCAGCTTCTTAGTAGCCATACGGGTACGTCCTGGCCTGGAGACGGGTGTCTCCCATCCCTTCATAACGACACCCTTCGGCTTCTTAGTTTTTCCCTGCTGCTGCTCTCCTCCCTCCGATCCAGCAGCTCCACTAGTGCTACCGCTAGTCTCCACACCATCACCTCCACCAGCAGGTGCCTCCTGTACCTTCTTTCCATCACCACCCTCTGCAGCTGCCTCCTCTCCCTCCTCCCACACACTAGGAGTTAGGTCCAGCTGCATGGTGATCTGCTCCATTTGCTGGGACACCCTGGCCTCCGGCTGTTTCTCCCAGCTCCCATACATCATGCCCTCAACAAACTTCACATCCCTGCTGTCAAACAACACACCCTTGGAAGGTTCCCACAGCAGCCATCCCTTGCTCTCAGCAGCCAGCCCCAAATGCACACACCAGATTGCACTCGCCCCCAACTTACTGCGGTAGGTCTTGGGGACGTGGGCGACTGCCATGCAACCGAACACCCTCAGCATGTCCACCGGCGGCTTCCTCCCAAGCCACCTCTCCAACGGCACCCACGAGTCATCCCCAACCTTTGTGAGTACCCTGTTCCTAGCGACGGTAGCGTGCCGAACAGCATGGGGCCACATCAAGTTGCCCAGCCCAGATTCTATGAGCAGCGCCCTAGCTGTCTCCAGAATTGTCCGGTTCGCCCGTTCTGCTACACCGTTAGACTGTGGGGTGTAAGCCGTGGTCAGCTCCCTCTGCATGCCCTGCTTCTTGAGCCAGGCCGTCATCTCAGCTCCAAGGAACTCACCACCCCGATCTGTCCTAATCCGCTTCACCAGACACTCCGCTTGCTTCTCCACGAACGGCAGCCAATCGTCCCGAATCGTGGAGGCGGCGTGATCTTTCTGCTTCAGCGGATACGCCCACATTAGCCTGCTCCAGTCATCCACTATGGTTAGGAAGTACTGCTCCCCCTTGTGCCCTTGCACCGGCAGCGGCCCCTCCAAGTCCATGTGGACCAGCTCCAACGGCTTTTGGCTCCTGCCAGCCACACTATGGAAGGGGAAACGGGTGAACTTTGAAAGGAGGCAAATTTCACAGTTATCATCGGGTGGTTGTCCGTTCAGCTTCAAGCCCTTAACGGCTCCATCCTTCTCCAATTGCTTCAGCAAAGGCATTGCCACATGCCCCAAACGTCGGTGTGCAGTTGCCCAATCCGTCTCCCCAGATCTGGCCGACACTTTCACACCAACCCTTCCAACGGCGTTGCACTCCCCCTGGGATGCAGACCCCACTCCAGCCTGCCCCCCACCGTGCCACGCCAGCGCCGGCAGCTGCCACATAGATCTGTATACGTCCTTGCTCTCGTGCAGATCCCAAAGCACCCGATTGCCCAGCTTCCCCTTATAAGTGCGTGCCCCATCCGTGCTAGTGCTCACCCCAGACTTGCCAAGCTTACGGAGGGAGATGAGGTTGGCCTTGAGTTCAGGAACAAGAAGAACGTCGTGCAGCACCACCGGCTTGCCATCCGCTCCCTTAAATGCAGCTCGTCTCGCACCAGCCACCTTCAGCGCGTGTCCAGAGGCGGAGCACACCTCGTTGATCGGAGCAGCTCGTACGTCATCCAGCAGGTCCTCGCGCGGCGTCATTGTCCAAGCAGCGCCTGTGTCCAACACCCAATAATCCAGGGGGTGCAGCTCTGCTCCAGCCTTAGCAGATGCGTCTCCTTGCTCCCCCTTGTCTCCCCATATGGAAGAATTGGCCCGCTGTGCGCTCCTTCTTCTTATCCGCACCGCCGTTGCTCTTCGGGTTAATGTCAGACGAATCAGCGACCATGTTGGTGCCGTTTTTCTGGTTCCTCCGCGCGCCGCCATCCTGGTGACGATTCTAAGGGGTCCATCCATCGGGTTTCTTATAGCACAAAAACCAGGGGTGCCCTTCCTTCTCACAATACCAGCAACTCCCTTTTATTTTGCCACCAGCACCCGACTTGCCCCCACGTCCAGATTTCGCACCGCCATCCCAACCAGTACCTCCTTGTTGGTCGTTGGAGTCGTCGTCTTTCTTTGCACCGCGTCCAGCACCACCAAAGCCAAGTCCTTTGCCACGTCGGCTCCCTTGCATCCCGTAGCCGCTGCTGCCGTCGTCTCCACCCCTCAGTTGGGGGCGACGGAAGTCCTCCTCCGAAATCTTCGTCCGCACCCACTCTAGCGTCCACAAGCTCTGGTTCTGCGGCAGGCTCAATCCGCTCGTGAATTGAAGCCACGATTCCGGCAGCAGCGAGAGCATCTTCAGGCACTTGGTCTGCTTCGGGTAGGTGATTCCCGCGATCGCCAGCTTCGCGTAGAGATCACGCATCTTGTCCAGGATGGGTTGTACCGGCTCTCCCTCGCTTAGGCGCAACGCATACAGCTCTCTCTCCATCATGAGCGTCGCAGCGTTGGAGGTAGGGGCGTGCAGCTCCTTCAACACCGTCCACGCCTTCGGACCGCACTCAACCTCCAGCAGCAGGTGCATGACGTGGTGACGCTGGTTTAGCTCCAAACTCTGCGACATCTGTTGGGTGCAAATTCACATTGCACGACATCCTGCCGTCTGTTTGTACGAGTATGCGTGTGCGAATGCATTTGCGTGTGAATGGTATGTTCGTGTGTTTGTTTGCTTTCGCAATTTTCGCTTGAAGCATTTGCAGGTACTCGCACAATGTGCGCTTCGGCATAACATTGTACGCGCTATGAACAGTACAAGCAGAAAGGACGAGCTCGCAAAGGAACCCAAGATGGAAGCTTTGCGGTCCGGCTTACTTGATTGCGCAGATTCAGTTCTATCCAACTCGAAATTGTACTGTTTTGTTTGGTTGACTATAGTGTAGCAGGGCAGGCACTATAGGGGTACAATTTAGGTGAAGGTTGGATGTTGTTTGTCTGTATCTGCATGCTACAGGGCCAGGGGAAACCAGCGGAACCAGCATTTGGCTGGTTGGGCAAAGACAAAACAGGTTCTGTTTTTAGGACCTGAACCTGGTTATTGTTTTCCCAGGTTGGAAAAACAGAACCAGAGGTTGTTCACCAACCTACCACCTGCTATTTTGTCCAGCCAGGTTGGTTCTGTTGCTTGGAATTATTTGGGATCATCCCTGGTTATTCCCAGGTTGATTCCCAAGGTCCTTGCTAGCTAGAGCTATTTATTCCTTCTCTGTTTGTACCTGAATATAGCGAAATTGATTCAAGCAAATTCCTCCCTTCCTGGAATTTCGTTTCTACACGGTGCGACGGCGGAATGCTACACGAGTCAACGCTAGTATGCTAGCACTCCAACGCTAGGCTAACGCTGTCCGAGCCATAACTTCGTAATGGCAGAACTTTTCGCGAGGCAACTTGGCTTATTTTAAAGCTCTTGAAGTGAGCTTCGATATAGGAAATTCTCAGCTTAATCCGATCTACGGTCTGCACGATACGCTGCGCGACGTTCAAGGTACTCTTGCTGTTTTGACTTAGTCCCTCTTGATCCCCCTCTCTACAAACTCGGACCCGAGGATAGGGGCTGGTCTTGTACCAGGCACCTAAGGACCCTTGGAGGTGACCCCGAGGAGAGGTTTTAAGTGTGATAAAGTCTTAATAGCTTGAGTTTATTAGGCCCTTACACCAACAAGCTGGTATCAGAGCTGCGTTATAGTGATCCTCGTTATAGGTAGCTATGGCGGGCAACACCTCGGCGGTAGCTGGTGAGTCTTCAGCCCAAGATCGTATCGGCAGCCATGATTCTGGTGTTTCAGCGCCAAGAGGAGCGCGAACAAGCCAGGGCTCGCTGATCAAGGAGGTGCTGAGAAACTTCACCGTCGAGAAGTTGAATGGTGAGGGTTATGATGATTGGGCCTGGAAAATGCAACTTTATTTCCGTCAGATCGGTTTGCTGAAACTAATGATTGGGGAGGAGCCTAGACCGAGTGACCCCGCCCTTCAGGAAGATTGGGACGAGCGCGCCTCGGCTGGCTACTACTTGATGTCGCAGAGTTTGGAGCTGAACCAGCGTCACCACGTCATGCACCTGCTGCCGGAGGTTGAGTGCGGTCCGAAGGCGTGGACGGTGTTGAAGGAGCTGCACGCCCCTACCTCCGTCGCTGCGACGCTCATGATGGAGAGGGAGCAGTCCGCGTTGCGCCTAAGCGAGGGAGAGCCGGTGCAACCTATCCTGGACAAGATGCGTGATCTCTACGCGAAGTTGGCGACCGCGCGAATCACCTAACCGGAGCAGACCAGGTGCCTGAAGATGCTCACGCTGCTGCCGGAATCGTGGCTTCAATTCACGAGCGGATTGAGCCTGCCGCAGAACCAGAGCTTGTGGACGCTCGAGTGGGTGCGGACGAAGATTCTGGAGGAGGACTTCCGTCGCCGCCAACTGAGGGGTGGAGACGACGGCAGCAGCGGCTACGGGATGCAAGGGAGCCGACGTGGCAAAGGACTTGGCTTTGGTGGTGCTGGACGCGGTGCAAAGAAAGACGACGACTCCAACGACCAACAAGGAGGTACCGGTTGGGGTCGCGGTGCGAAATCCGGACGTGGAGGCAAGTCGGGTGCTGGTGGCAAAATGAAAGGGAGTTGCTGGTATTGTGAGAAGGAAGGGCACCCCTGGTTTTTGTGCTATAAGAAACCCGATGGATGGACCCCCCAGAATCGTCACCAGGATGGCGGCGCGCGGAGGAACCAGAAAAACGGCGCCAACATGGTCGCTGATTCGTCCGACAACAACCCGAAGGGCAACGGCGGTGCGGAAAAGAAGAAGGAGCGCACCGCGGGCCAATTCTTCCATATGGGAGACAAGGGGGAGCAAGGAGACGCATCTGCTAAGGCTGGAGCAGATCTGCACCCCCTGGATTATTGGGTGTTGGACACAGGCGCTGCTTGGACAATGACGCCGCGCGAGGACCTGCTGGACGACGTACGAGCTGCTCCGATCAACGAGGTGTGCTCCGCCTCTGGACACGCGCTGAAGGTGGCTGGTGCGGGACGAGCTGCGTTTAAGGGAGCAGATGGCAAGCCGGTGGTGCTGCACGACGTTCTTCTTGTTCCTGAACTCAAGGCCAACCTCATCTCCCTCCGTAAGCTTGGCAAGTCTGGGGTAAGCACTAGCACGGATGGGGCACGCACTTATAAGGGGAAGCTGGGCAATCGGGTGCTTTGGGATCTGCACGAGAGCAAGGACGTGTACAGATCTATGTGGCAGCTGCCGGCGCTGGCGTGGCACGGTGGGGGGCAGGCTGGAGAGGGGTCTGCATCCCAGGGGGAGTGCAACGCCGTTGGAGGGGTTGGTGTGAAAGTGTCGGCCAGATCTGGGGAGACAGATTGGGCAACTGCACACCGACGTTTGGGGCATGTGGCAATGCCTTTGCTGAAGCAGCTGGAGAAGGATGGAGCCGTTAAGGGCTTGAAGCTGAACGGACAACCACCCGATGATAATTGTGAAATTTGCCTCCTTTCAAAGTTCATCCGTTTCCCGTTCCATAGTGTGGCTGGCAGGAGCAAAAAGCCGTTGGAGCTGGTCCACATGGACTTGGTGGGGCCGCTGCCGGTACAAGGGCACAAGGGGGAGTGGTATTTCCTAACCATAGTGGATGACTGGAGCAGGCTAATGTGGGCGTATCCGCTGAAGCAGAAAGATCACGCCGCCTCCACGATTCGGGACGATTGGCTGCCGTTCGTGGAGAAGCAAGCGGAGTGTGTGGTGAAGCGGATTAGGACAGATCGGGGTGGTGAGTTCCTTGGAGCTGAGATGACGGCCTGGCTCAAGAAGCAGGGCATCCAGATGGAGCTGACCACGGCTTACACCCCACTGTCCAACGGTGTAGCAGAACGGGCGAATCGGACAATTCTGGAGACAGCTAGGGCGCTGCTCATAGAATCTGGGCTGGGCAACTTGATGTGGCCCCATGCTGTTCGGCACGCTACCGTCGCTAGAAACAGGGTACTCACAAAGGTTGGGGATGACTCGTGGGTGCCGTTGGAGAGGTGGCTTGGGAGGAAGCCGCCGGTGGACATGCTGAGGGTGTTCGGTTGCATGGCAGTCGCCCACGTCCCCAAGACCTACCGCAGTAAGTTGGGGGCGAGTGCAATCTGGTGTGTGCATTTGGGGCTGGCTGCTGAGAGCAAGGGATGGCTGCTGTGGGAGCCTTCCAAGGGTGTATTGTTTGACAGCAGGGATGTGAAGTTTGTTGAGGGCATGATGTATGGGAGCTGGGAGAAACAGCCGGAGGCCAGGGTGTCCCAACCGATGGAGCAGATCACCATGCAGCTGGACCTGACTCCTAGTGTGTGGGAGGAGGGAGAGGAGGCAGCTGCAGAGGGTGGTGATAAAGAGAAGGTGCAAGAGGCACCTGCTGGTGGAGGTGATGGTGTGGAGACTAGCGGTAGCACTAATGGGGCTGCTGGATTTGAAGGAGGAGAGCAGCAGCAGGGGAAAACTAAGAAGCCGAAGGGTGTCGTTATCAAGAGATGGGAGACACCCGTCTCCAGGCCAGGACGTACCCGTATGGCTACTAAGAAGCTGACTGCAGGAGCTGATGTAGCGGAGCAGCAGCTTGGGACTGAGGAGGCATTGCTGATTCTACGGCATGGCTATGACCCGGATGAGGAGGATGAACCTGCCTACTGTTTTCTTGCCCCTGCACCAGAGGAACCAGCTAGCATGGAGGAGGCATTAGCTGGACCAGATAGGGACAAATGGCTAGCTTCTAGGGATGTTGAGTACCAGAGCCTGCTGGAGAATGGGACTTGGGAACTAGTGGTGCTGCCTGATGGAAAGAAAGCGGTACAATGCAAATGGGTGCTAAGGATCAAGACTGACGACAAGGGGCAGGTTACCATCTACAAGAGTAGGTTGGTGGCTAAGGGGTTTATGCAGAAGGAGAAGCGGGACTTCAATGAGATCTTTGCTCCCACTGCCAAACCCCCTACCCTTCGTGTCTTGTTAGCAGATGCAGCCGTTAGTGGGAAGTTCATTATCCAGATGGACATATCAACGGCATTTCTCGACGGGAGTTTAGAGGAGGAGGTGTTCATGACGCAGCCACCTGGGTATGAGGATGGTACGGGCAGGGTGTGCAAGCTGAAAAAGTCCATCTACGGCTTGAAGCAGGCGCCACGCTGCTGGTACCAGAAGTTGGCAGCTGTTTTAGAGGAGATGGGATTCAGGACCAGCAGCTGTGATGAGAGCCTCTTTCTCAAGGGGGAGGGGGAGAAGCTGGTGCTGTTTCTGGTCTATGTGGACGACATTCTTCTCTTTAGCAGCAGCATGAATGAGATCCAGAATTGCAGCAGCAGCTGATGGAGAACTTCAAGTGCAAGAACCTTGGGGATGTAAAGTACTACCTCGGGATGCACGTAGAGAGGGATCTGGATCACAGGTGGTTGAAGCTGCACCAGGAGAAGTTCGTCAAGGAGCTTGGGGAGAAGTACGGAATTGAGAATCAGCGCAAGATTGCGACTCCCCTGCCAGCAGAATTCAAGCTTGTGAAAGTTGCAGAGGATGAAGGGGTTGAAGCCGAGGAGCAGCAGCAATTTCAGTCCTTGGTGGGCAGCCTCTTGTATGCAGCAGTTCACACGAGGCCCGACATCTCTTTCTCGGTTGGGCAGCTGGCCAGGGTGGTGCAGAATCCATCAGAGGAGCAGGTGGATGCAGCTGAGCGTGTGGTGAAGTATCTGAACTGTCACCCAAGCATTGGAGTTCAATACTCGGCATCTGCTCAGGTGAAGCAGAAAGGGGTTGAGGTGCTGAAAGAGAAGGGGGAGAGGCTTGGAGAAGGCAAGCTCTTTCTCACTTGCTTTACCGATGCTACGTGGGCCTCTGAGAAGGAGGATTCCTCATCTGTGGGAGGATACATCTGCGTAGTTGGGGGAGGACCTGTTAGTTGGAGGTCAAAGAAGCAGACGGAGACAGCACTCTCTTCTGTGGAATCAGAGTACATGGCGATGTTCGATGGGGTGAAGGAGGTGATTTGGCTGAGGAGGCTGTTAGAGGAGATTGGCCAGGAGCAAAAGGTTGCTACGCCGCTGTTTTGTGATAGCAAAGGAGCTCTTGGGATGGCCAGGAACGCTGTGCTTCATGGGCTCAATAAGCACATGCGTATCAAGTGGCACTGGCTGCGTAAAGAGGTGAAGAGGGGGACGGTGAATCCGATCTACATCAAGACTCACCAGCAGCCAGCAGACTTCCTCACCAAGAGGCTTGCGGATGAGCCTCATTGGCGTTGTGTGCGCATGAGTGGAATGAGCATGAACTAGTATGGAATGATGGGGATGCAGCCGGCAGGCTGAGGGGGAGTGTGTTGGGTGCAAATTCACATTGCACGACATCCTGCCGTCTGTTTGTACGAGTATGCGTGTGCGAATGCATTTGCGTGTGAATGGTATGTTCGTGTGTTTGTTTGCTTTCGCAATTTTCGCTTGAAGCATTTGCAGGTACTCGCACAATGTGCGCTTCGGCATAACATTGTACGCGCTATGAACAGTACAAGCAGAAAGGACGAGCTCGCAAAGGAACCCAAGATGGAAGCTTTGCGGTCCGGCTTACTTGATTGCGCAGATTCAGTTCTATCCAACTCGAAATTGTACTGTTTTGTTTGGTTGACTATAGTGTAGCAGGGCAGGCACTATAGGGGTACAATTTAGGTGAAGGTTGGATGTTGTTTGTCTGTATCTGCATGCTACAAGGCCAGGGGAAACCAGTGGAACCAGCATTTGGCTGGTTGGGCAAACACAAAACAGGTTCTGTTTTTAGGACCTGAACCTGGTTGTTGTTTTCCCAGGTTGGAAAAACAGAACCAGAGGTTGTTTACCAACCTACCACCTGCTATTTTGTCCAGCCAGGTTGGTTCTGTTGCTTGGAATTATTTGGGATCATCCCTGGTTATTCCCAGGATGATTCCCAAGGTCCTTGCTAGCTAGAGCTATTTATTCCTTCTCTGTTTGTACCTGAATATAGTGAAATTGATTCAAGCGAATTCCTTCCTTCCTGGAATTTCGTTTCTACGCGGTGCGACGGCGGAATGCTACCCGAGTCAACGCTAGTACGCTAGCACTCCAACACTAGGCTAACGCTGTCCGAGCCATAACTTCGTAATGGCAGAACTTTTCGCGAGGCAACTTGGCTTATTTTAAAGCTCTTGAAGTGAGCTTCGATATAGGAAATTCTCAGCTTAGTGCTAGCGTACTAGCGTTCACTCGGGTAGCGTTCCGCCGTCGCACTGCGTAGAAACAAAATTCCAGGAAGGGAGGAATTCGCTTGAATCAATATCATTATATTCAGGTACAAACAGAGAATGAATAAATAGCTCTAGCTAGCAAGGACCTTGGGAATCAACCTGGGAACAACTAGGGATGATCCCAAATAATTCCAAGCAACAGAACCAACCTGGCTGGACAAAATAGCAGGTGGTAGGTTGGTGAACAACCTCTGGTTCTGTTTTTCCAACCTGGGAAAACAGCAACCAGGTTCAGGTCCTAAAAACAGAACCTGTTTTGTCTTTGCCCAACCAGCCAAATGCTGGTTCCGCTGGTTTCCCCTGGCCCTGTAGCATGCATTTATAGACAAACATCCAACCTTCATCTAAATTGAACCCCTATAGTGCCTGCCCGGCTACACTTGGTTAACCAAACAAAACAGTACAATTTCGAGTTGGATAGAACTGAATCTGCGCAATCAAGTAAGCCAAACCACAAAGCTTCCATCTTAGGTTCCTTAGCGAGCTCGTCCTTTCTGCTTGTACTGTTCATAGCGCGTACAATGTTATGTCGAAGCGCATATTGTGCGAGTACCTGCAAATTCTTCAAGCGAAAATTGCGAAAGCAAACAAACACACGAACATACCATTCACGCGGAAATGCATTCGCACACGCATACTCGTACAAACAGACGGCAGGATGTCGTGCAATGTGAATTTGCACCCAGCAAGTAGTAGCCAGCCGAGGCGCGCTCGTCCCAATCTTCCTGAAAGGTGGGGTCATTCGGTCTAGGCTCCTCCCCAATCATTAGTTTCAGCAATCCGATCTGACGGAAATAAAGTTGCATTTTCCAGGCCCAATCATCATAGCCCTCACCATTGAACTTCTCGATGGTGAAATTCTTCAGCACCTCCTTGACCAGCGAGCCCTGGTTTGTTCGCGCTCCCCTTGGCACTGAAACACCAGAATCATGGCTGCCGCTACTGTTAGTGTAAGGGCCTAATAAACTCAAGCTGTTACGACTTTTTCACACTTAAAACCTCTCCTCGGGGTCACCTCCAAGGGTCCTTGGGTGCCTCGTACAAGACCAGCCCCTATCCTCGGGTCCGAGTTTGTAGAGAGAGGGATCAAGAGGGACTTAGTCAAAACAGCAAGAGTACCTAGAACGTCGCGCAGCGTATCCTGCAGACCGTCAATCGGATTAAGCTGAGAATTTTCTACATCGAAGCTCACTCTAAGAGCTTTAAAATAAGCCAAGTTGCCTCGCGAAAAGTTTTGCCATTACGAAGTTATGGCTTGGACAGCGTTAGCCTAGCGTTGCAGTGCTAGCATACTAGCGTTGACTCGGGTAGCATTCCGCCGTCACACCGCGTAGAAAGGAAATTCCAGCAAGGAAGGAATTCGCTTGAATCAAATTGACTATATTCAGGTACAAACAGAGAAGGAATATATAGTTCTAGCTAGCAAAGACCTTGGGAATCAACCTGGGATCAACCAAGGATGATCCCAAATAATTCCAAGCAACAGAACCAACCTGGCTGGACAAAATAGTAGGTGGTAGGTTGGTGAACAACCTCTGGTTCTGTTTTTCCAACCTGGGAAAACAACAACCAGGTTCAGGTCCTAAAAACAGAACCTGTTTTGTCTTTGCCCAACCAGCCAAATGCTGGTTCCGCTGGTTTCCCCTGGCCCTGTAGCATGCAGATACAGACAAACAACATCCAACCTTCACCTAAATTGTACCCCTATAGTGCCTGCCCTGCTACACTATAGTCAACCAAACAAAATAGTACAATTTCGAGTTGGATAGAACTGAATCTGCGCAATCAAGTAAGCTGCTGCTCTCCTCCCTCGGATCCAGCAGCTCCACTAGTGCTACCGCTAGTCTCCACACCATCACCTCCACCAGCAGGTGCCTCCTGCACCTTCTCTTTATCACCACCCTCTGCAGCTGCCTCCTCTCCCTCCTCCCACACAATAGGAGTCAGGTCCAGCTGCATGGTGATCTGCTCCATCTGCTGGGACACCCTGGCCTCCGGCTGTTTCTCCCAGCTCCCATACATCATGCCCTCAACAAACTTCACATCCCTGCTGTCAAACAACACACCCTTGGAAGGCTCCCACAGCAGCCATCCCTTGCTCTCAGCAGCCAGCCCCAAATGCACACCCAGATTGCACTCGCCCCCAACTTACTGCGGTAGGTCTTGGGGACGTGGGCGACTGCCATGCAACCGAACACCCTCAGCATGTCCACCGGCGGCTTCCTCCCAAGCCACCTCTCCAACGGCACCCACGAGTCATCCCCAACCTTTGTGAGTACCCTGTTCCTAGCGACGGTAGCGTGCCGAACAGCATGGGGCCACATCAAGTTGCCCAGCCCAGATTCTATGAGCAGCGCCCTAGCTGTCTCCAGAATTGTCCGGTTCGCCCGTTCTGCTACACCGTTGGACTGTGGGGTGTAAGCCGTGGTCAGCTCCCTCTGGATGCCCTGCTTCTTGAGCCAGGCCGTCATCTCAGCTCCAAGGAACTCACCACCCCGATCTGTCCTAATCCGCTTCACCACACACTCCGCTTGCTTCTCCACGAACGGCAGCCAATCGTCCCGAATCGTGCAGGCGGCGTGATCTTTCTGCTTCAGCGGATACGCCCACAGTAGTCTGCTCCAGTCATCCATGGTTAGGAAGTACCGCTCCCCCTTGTGCCCTTGTACTGGCAGCGGCCCCACCAAGTCCATGTGGACCAGCTCCAACGGCTTTTTGCTCCTGCCAGCCACACTATGGAAGGGGAAACGGGTGAACTTTGAAAGGAGGCAAATTTCACAGTTATCATCAGGTTGTTGTCCGTTCAGCTTCAAGCCCTTAACGGCTCCATCGTTCTCCAGTTGCTTCAGCAAAGGCATTCCCACATGCCCCAAACGTCGGTGTGCAGTTGCCCAATCTGTCTCCCCAGATCTGGCCGACACTTTCACACCAACCCCTCCAACGGCGTTGCACTCCCCCTGGAATGCAGACCCCTCTCCAGCCTGCCCCCCACCGTGCCACGCCAGCGCCGGCAGCTGCCACATGGATCTGTACACGTCCGTACTCTCGTGCAGATCCCAAAGCACCCGATTGCCCAGCTGCCCCTTGTAAGTGCGTGCCCCATCCGTGCTAGTGCTCACCCCAGCCTTGCCAAGCTTACGGAGGGAGATGAGGTTGGCCTTGAATTCAGGAACAAGGAGAACGTCGTGCAGCACCACCGGCTTGCCATCCGCTCCCTTAAACGCAGCTCGTCCTGCACCAGCCACCTTCAGCGCGTGTCCAGAGGCGGAGCGCACCTCGTTGATCTGTGCAGCTTGTACGTGGTCCAGTAGGTCCTTGCGCGGTGTCATTGTCCAAGCAGCGCCTGTGACCAACACCCAATAGTCCAAGGGGTGCAGCTCTGCTCCAACCTTAGCAGATGCGTCTCCTTGCTCCCCCTTGTCTCCCACATGGAAGAATTGGCCCGCGGTGCGCTCCTTCTTCTTCTCCGCACCGCCGTTGCCCTTCGGGTTGTTGTCGGACGAATCAGCGACCATGTTGGCGCCGTTTTTCTGGTTCCTCCGCGCGCCGCCATCCTGGTGACGATTCTGGGGGGTCCATCCATCGGGTTTCTTATAGCACAAAAACCAGGGGTGCCCTTCCTTCTCACAATACCAGCAACTCCCTTTCATTTTGCCACCCGCACCCGACTTGCTCCCTCGTCCAGATTTCGCACCGCGACCCCAACCGGTACCTCCTTGTTGGTCGTTGGAGTCGTCGTCTTTCTTTGCACCGCGTCCAGCACCACCGAAGCCAAGTTCTTTGCCACGTCGGCTCCCTTGCATCCCGTAGCCGCTGCTGCCGTCGTCTCCACCCCTCAGTTGGCGGCGACGGAAGTCCTCCTCCAGAATCTTCGTCCGCACCCACTCGAGCGTCCACAAGCTATGGTTCTGCGGCAGGCTCAATCCGCTCGTGAATTGAAGCCACGATTCCGGCAGCAGCGAGAGCATCTTCATGCACTTGGTCTGCTCTGGGTAGGTGATTCCCGCGATCGCCAACTTTGCGTAGAGATCACGCATCTTGTCCAGGGTGGGTTGTACCGGCTCTCCCTCGCTTAGGCGCAACGCGGACAGCTCCCTCTCCATCATGAGCGTCGCAGCGACGGAGGTAGGGGCGTGCAGCTCCTTCAACACCGTCCACGCCTTCGGACCACACTCAACCTCCAGCAGCAGGTGCATGACGTGGTGACGCTGGTTCAGCTCCAAACTCTGCGACATCAAGTAGTAGCCAGCCGAGGCGCGCTCGTCCCAATTTTCCTGAAGGGCGGGGTCACTCGGTCTAGGCTCCTCCCCAATCATTAGTTTCAGCAAACCGATCTGACGGAAATAAAGTTGCATTTTCCAGGCCCAATCATCATAACCCTGACCATTGAACTTCTCGACGGTGAAGTTTTTCAGCACCTCCTTGATCAGCGAGCCCTGGCTTGTTCGCGCTCCCCTTGGCGCAGAAACACCAGAATCATGGCTGCCGCTACGATCTTGGGCTGAAAATCCACCAGCTACCGCCGAGGTGTTCCCCGCCATAGCTACCTATACCGAGGATCACTATAACGCAGCTCAGATACCAGCTTGTTGGTGTAAGGGCCTAATAAAACTCAAGCTATTAAGACTTTATCACACTTAAAACCTCTCCTCGGGGTCACCTCCAAGGGTCCTTGGGTGCCTGGTACAAGACCAGCCCCTATCCTCGGGTCCGAGTTTGTAGAGAGAGGGATCAAGAGGGACTAAGTCAAAACAGCAAGAGTACCTTGAACGTTGCGCAGCGTATCGTGCGGACCGTCAATCGGATTAAGCTGAGAATTTCCTATATCGAAGCTCACTCTAAGAGCTTTAAAATATGCCAAGTTGCCTCGCGAAAAGTTCTGCCATTACGGAGTTATGGCTCGGACAGCGTTAGCCTAGCGTTGGAGTGCTAGCGTACTAGCGTTGACTCGGGTAGCATTCCGCCGTCGCACCGCGTAGAAATGAAATTCCAGCAAGGAAGGAATTCGCTTGAATCAATTTCACTGTATTCAGGTACAAACAGAGAAGGAATATATAAGTTCTAGCTAGCATGGACCTTGGGAATAAATCTGGGAACAACTAGGGATGATCCCAAATAATTCCAAGCAACAGAACCAACCTGGCTGGACAAAACAGCAGGTAGTAGGTTGGTAAACAACCTCTGGTTCTGTTTTTTCAACCTGGGAAAACAACAACCAGGTTCAGGTCCTAAAAACAGAACCTGTTTTGTCTTTGCCCAACCAGCCAAATGCTGGTTCCGCTGGTTTCCCCTGGCCCTGTATCATGCAGATACAGACAAACAACATCCAACCTTCACCTAAATTGTACCCCTATAGTGCCTGCCCTGCTACACTATAGTCAACCAAACGAAACAGTACAATTTCGAGTTGGATAGAACTGAATCTGCGCAATCAAGTAAGTTGAACCGCAAAGCTTCCACCTTGGGTTCCTTTGCGAGCTTGTCCTTCCTGCTTGTACTGTTCATAGCGCGTACAATGTTATGCCGAAGCGCACATTGTGCGAGTACCTGCAAATGCTTCAAGCGAAAATTGCGAAAGCAAACAAACTCACGAACATACCATTTACACGCAAATGCATTCGCACACGCATACTCGTACAAACAGACGGCAGGATGTCGTGCAATGTGAATTTGCACCGCAACCAGCACAACCGAAGCCACGTCCTCTACCATATCGGCTCCCTTGTATCCCGCAGCCGCTGCTACCGTCGTCTCCACCTCTCAGATAGCAGCGACGGAGGTCTTCTTCCAGAATCTTTTTCCGCACCCATTGACTGTCGACGAGATTTGGTTCTGCGGCAGGCTCAATCCGCTCGTGAATTGAAGCCACTGATTGGCAGCAGAGAGAGTTTCTTCAAACACCCGGTCTACTCCGGGAGGTGATTCCTCAGTCGCCAACTTCGCGTAGAGATCGCGCACCTTGTCTAGGACAGGTTGCACCAGCTATCCTTCGCTCAGGCGCAGCCCGGACAGCTCCCTCTCCAGCATCAACGTTGCGACAACAGAGGTTGGGGCGTGCAGCTCCTTCAACACGGTCCACGCCTTCGCTCCTTCAACATCGTCCACGCCTTCGCTCCACACTCAACCTCCGGCAGCAAGTGTTGGTATGAGAGCCTAATAAACTCAAGCTATAAAGACTTAATCAAACTTAAAACCTCTCTTCAGAGTCACCTCCAAGGGTCCTTGGGTGCCTGGTACAAGACCAGCCTCTATCCTCAGGTCCGAGTTTGTAGAGAGAGGGATCAAGAGGGACTTAGTCTAAACAGCAAGAGTACCTTGAACGTCGCGCCGTGTATCGTGTAGACCGTCGACCGGATTAAGCTGAGAATTTCCTGTTGGGTGCAAATTCACATTGCACGACATCCTGCCGTCTGTTTGTACGAGTATGCGTGTGGGAATGCATTTGCGCGTGAATGGTATGTTCGTGTGTTTGTTTGCTTTCGCAATTTTCGCTTGAAGCATTTGCAGATACTCGCACAATGTGCGCTTCGGCATAACATTGTACGCGCTATGAACAGTACAAGCAGAAAGGACGAGCTTGCAAAGGAACCCAAGATGGAAGCTTTGTGGTTGGGCTTATTTGATTGCGCAGATTCAGTTCTATCCAACTCAAAATTGTACTGTTTTGTTTGGTTGACTATAGTGTAGCAGGGCAGGCACTATAGGGGTACAATTTAGGTGAAGGTTGGATGTTGTTTGTCTGTATCTGCATGCTACAGGGCCAGGGGAAACCAGCGGAACCAGCATTTGGCTGGTTGGGCAAAGACAAAACAGGTTCTGTTTTTAGGACCTGAACCTGGTTGTTGTTTTCCCAGGTTGGAAAAACAGAACCAGAGGTTGTTCACCAACCTACCACCTGCTATATTGTCCAGCCAGGTTGATTCTGTTGCTTGGAATTATTTGGGATCATCCCTGGTTGTTCCCAGGTTAATTCCCAAGGTCCTTGCTAGCTAGAGCTATTTATTCCTTCTCTGTTTGTATCTGAATATAGTGAAATTGATTCAAGCGAATTCCTCCCTTCCTGGAATTTCGTTTCTACGCGGTGCGACGGCGGAATGCTACCCGAGTCAACGCTAGTACGCTAGCACTCCAACGCTAGGCTAACGCTGTCCGAGCCATAACTTCGTACTGGCAAAACTTTTCGCGCGGCAACTTGGCTTATTTTAAAGCTCTTATAGTGAGCTTCGATATAGTAAATTCTCAGCTTAATCCGATCTACGGTCTGCACGATACGCTGCGCGACGTTCAAGGTACTCTTGCTGTTTTGACTAAGTCCCTCTTGATCCCTCTCTCTACAAACTCGGACCTGAGGATAGGGGCTGGTCTTGTACCAGGCACCCAAGGACCCTTGGAGGTGACCCCGAGGAGAGGTTTTTAAGTGTGATAAAGTCTTAATAGCTTGAGTTTATTAGGCCCTTACACCAACATTTCCTATATCGAAGCTTACTCCAAGAGCTTTAAAAAAAGCCAAGTTGCCTTGCGAAAAGTTCTGCCATTACAAAGTTATGGCTTGGACAGCGTTTGCCTAGCGTTGGAGTACTAGCGTACTAGCGTTGACTCGAGTAGCATTCCGCCGTCGCACCGCGTAGAAAGGAAATCCCAGCAAGGAAGGAATTCGCTTGAATCAATTTCACTATGTTCAGGTACAAACAGAGAAGGAATAAATAGCTCTAGCTAGCAAGGACCTTGGGAATCAACCTGGGAACAACGAGGGATGATCCCAAATAATTCCAAGCAACAGAACCAGCCTGGCTGGACAAAACAGCAGGTGGTAGGTTGGTAAACAACCTCTGGTTCTGTTTTTCCAACCTGGGAAAACAACAACCAGGTTCAGGTCCTAAAGACAGAACCTGTTTTGTCTTTACCCAACCAGCCAAATGCTGGTTCCACTGGTTTCCCCTGGCCCTGTAGCATGCAGATACAGACAAACAACATCCAACCTTCACCTAAATTGGACCTCTATAGTGCCTGCCCTACTACACTATACTCAACCAAACAAAACAGTACAATTTTGAGTTGGATAGAACGGAATCTGCACAATTAAGTAAGTTGAACCGCAAAGCTTCTATCTTGGGTTCCTTTGCAAGCTCGTCCTTTCTGCTTGTACTGTTCATAGCGCGTACAATGTTGTGCCGAAGCGCACATTGCGCGAGTACCTGCAAATGCATCAAGCGAAAATAGCGAAAGCAAATAAACACAAGAACATTCCATTCACACCCAAATGCATTCGCATACGCATACTCGTACAAACAGACGGCAGGAGATCGTGCAATGTGAATTTGCACCCAACAGCAAGTGCATGACGTGGTGATGCTGCTTCAGCTTTAAACTCTGCGACATCAAATGGTAGCCAGCCGAGGCGCACTTGTCCCAATCCTCCTACAGCATGGGGTCAGTCAGTCTAGGCTTCTCCTCAATCATTAGTTTCAGCAATCCAAACTGACGGAAATAGAGTTGCATTTTCCAGGCCCAATCATCATAGTCCTCACCATTGAACTTCTCGACGGTGAAGTTCTTCAGCACCTCCTTGACCAGCGAGCTTTCGTTTGTTTGCGCTCCCCTTGGGGCTGAAACACCAGAATCTTGGCTGCCGCTACTATCTTGGGCTGAAGATTCACCAGCTCCCGTCGAGGTGTTGCCTGCCATAGCTACCTATAACGAGAATCAGTATAACGCAGGCTCTGAAACCAGCTTGTTGGTGTAAAGGCCTAATAAACCTAAGCTACTAAGACTAACTCAAACTTAAAATCTCTCTTCGGGGTCCAAGGGTCCTTGCCTGGTACAAGACCAGCCCCTATCTTCGGTTCTGAGTTTCTAGAGAGAGGAGTCAAGAATGACTTAGCCAAATGAGCAAGGGTACCTTGAACATCGCGCAGCGTGCTGTGCAGACCGTCGATCGGATTAAGCTGAGATTTCGCTTTATCAAAGCTCGCTCCAAGTGCTATGAAATAAGCCAAGTTGCCTCGCGAAAAGTTGTGCCATTACGAATTTATGGCTCAGACATGCGTTTGCCTAGCATTTGGAGAGCTAGCGTACTAGCATTGATTCGGTAGCATTCTACCGTCGAACCGCGTAGAAACGATATTCTAGCGAGGAAGGAATACGCTTGAATCATATAGACTATATCCAGGTACAAACAGAGAAGAATATAATAGTTATAGCTAGCAAGGACCTTGGGAATTAACCTGGGAACAACTGAGGATGATTTCAAATAATTCCAAGCAACAGAACCAACATGGCTGGACAAACCAGCAGCTAGGTTGGTAAACAGCCTCTCGTTCTGTTTTTCCAACATGGGAAAACCACAACCAGGTTCAGGTCCTAAAAACAGAACCTGCTTTGTCTTTGCCCAACCAGCCAAATGCTGGTTCCGCTGGTTTCCCTTGGCCCTGTAGCATGCAGATACTCCTTTGGGCCTGCCCTGCTACACTATAGTCAACCGAACAAAACAGCTCAATTTCGAGTTGGTTAGAACTGAATCTGCACAATCAAATAAACCGAACCGCAAAACTTCCATCTTGGGTTCCTTTGCGAGCTCGTCCTTTCTGCTTGCAGTGTTCATAGCGCATACAATGTTGTGCCGAAGCGCACATTGCACAAGTACTGCATATTCATCATGCGAAAAATTGTGAAATCAAACAAACAAACGAACACACCATTCACACGGAAATGCATTCGCACAAGCATACTCGTACTAACAGACGGCAGGATGTAATGCAATGTGAATTTGCACTCAACAAGAGTATGTGCGTTCATTTCCTATATAGTTGGTGCGAAGAGTAAGGGCGTTACTTTCCCCGGGTGGCTGGTGCTAAAGTTTGTTATTTTCCGATGTGGTTGGTACGAAGAGTAAGTGCGTTACTTATTGATGTGGCTGGTACTAAGAGTAAGTGCGTTACTTACCCATGTGGTCTGTACTGAGTGTAGGTTGGATATTCTCCCATGTGGTTGGTACTTTGAGCAAGTGCGTTACTTCTCATGAGGTTGGTACTGAGAGTATGTACGTTAATCCCATGAGGTTGGTACCGAGAGTAAGTGCATCGGTACAAAGGGTAAGTGCGTTACTTGCCCATGTTGTTGGTACTAAGTTGTTGGAATCTTTCACCTCCTTCCTTTGTTCCCGGTCTTTCCTCTCCTTTCTTTGAATCCTTCTTGCCTCCCTTATTGTTCGGGTGCCCTTTCTTTCTGTCTCCTGGACTCGGGCTTGATTAGCTCGGCTGGCTGCTGCTTGATCTGGCTTCTCTAGGTAGGGTTGAATGATTCTTTAGCTAATCAAATAAACAAACAAGCAAGCAGTGAGTTTACGGCGCACTGCTTTTCGAAGTACGATTCAGACACTTACCGTTACCAACCGTTGTTACTTCTGAGCTTTCCTGCGTTGTGGGTCTCGCCAGGTTCGGTTCCCGCCTAGCCCTTTGTTCTCTCTACAGTATGCTTCTACACTACCCTGTTACACAATTATATCAAGGTTCCATATCTCCTATAACTTCTACTGCTGCGTTTTTTATTGTGTGGCAGCTGTCGGAATCTTGCTCCTCCTGACCTTGTTCCCGGTCTTGCCTCTCCTTTCGTTGAATCCTTCTTGTCTCCCTTCTAGTTCGGGTGCCCTCTCTCTCTGTCTCCTCATGTGCCCCCTCCTAGGCGCCTCTCTCCTGGGATAGCCAATTGATTATTTCCTCTGTTGACAGAGGGGCCTTGATTTACTCCTTTCTTCAGGACAGCTTTTCCATGCCGAGGTCTAGCCACTACCACGATGGTCCTTCCGCTCCTCTCCCTTAGCGCTCACCAACACTATTACTCCTAATTCCTTCACCTCCTTTACGTTCCACCGTTCTGTAGTTAGCCCTTTGTCCAACAGATCGCTTTTTGCCTGCCTCAAGTATACTTCCCCTCCTGGCTGGATGTCCTTGGTCCGCCTCCTTCCTTCTTGGCTCGCCTCTGCTTGTAGCTCTGCACATCCGTCAGCTGAGCTACGTGCAGCTACGTGCATGTTCTATCATAATGAGGTTATACCTCTTCTCCTTGCGACTCAGCATCTCTCCTGCCAAATCTAAGGACCACGGGGACCCCAGTCCGATATTGGCAAGGGTTGTAGTTCCTGCCTTCCTCTGTCCAGTTCCGCCCTGTTTCTGTTGCAGAGCTCGCAGCTCTTCACTCACTCCAGTGCTTGCGCAATCCCACGCACCGCCACGTGGTTTCCACTAGTAGCTGCGTCCTTAGCCTCCCATAGTGCCCTAGATACCGGTGCACTCGCGCGCTGATGTCTTCTCACTGGGCTGGCTCGAGCTCTACCTTCCATCGTTTTTCACCTGTAGCTGGTCCTGGTATCATCTGTCATGGGCTCCTCTGGCTCTTACCCTCTCAGCTACCGCCTCTTCTTCTTTGATCTTGCCTTGCACCCATCGTAGCACCTCCGTATCCTCCCATACATCCTCAGGTCCTCTTTCCTTGCTCTTCCTTGCTCCTTCTTGATCGATTCCTAGCGCCATAGCCACTAGGCATGCCGCGGATCTCTCCAGCGCAGTATTCCACGAGAAACCATCTACGTGTTGCATGCTCTTGCCCGGCCTGTGTTTGATGACGAAGTCGTACTCCTGCAGCCTCATGGCACATCTGCCGTTCCTCCCCATAAGCGCCTGTATGTGACTAGCGTGAAAGGCCTTCCTTGCAGATACAATCTGAAACGAGTAATCGCCCACACCTCTGCCAATCCTTCCCCTTCGTATGTGCTGTAGTTTGCTTCCGCGGGGTTGCAACTACGGCTTGCGAACTCGACTACCCTTTCTTCCCCATTTTCTCCTGGTACAATATCGCTCCCATTCCTGCGTTGCTCCAGTCGGTGAACAGCACGAACAGATCTTCCTTGGTCGGCAGTACCAGTACTGTGGCTGTCTGCTCTTCTTCTCTCCTCTGACATTTTTGCTCTTCTCTCGGCTGCTTATTCAGTACTGCCGCCGTTCTGCTGAAGTTTGTCACGAACGTCTAGTAATACCCCAAGAATTCGAGGCCTGCCCGTAACGAGGATCGGTCTGTGGGGTTAGGGACTCGATCCAGGACCTCCACCTTAGCCTCATGTACTCCCAGCTTTCCGTCTCCTACCCCGAAACCCAAGTACTACACAGTCCGTAGCCCGAAGTTGCATTTCCTCGGGTGACATGTCAGGCCCGCATCTCTTATCGCCTCTAAGGTTTCCTTAATGTCCTTCATGTGCTCCTCCTCCATCAAACTGAATACTATCACATCATCTATGCAGCAAGCTAATTCCAGTACACCCCGAAGTATGGTATACATGGTGCGCTAGAACACTGACGGCGCGTTGATCATGCCGAACGACATCACCTTCCACTCGTACTGACCATCAGAGCCATGGAAAGCCATCTTCTTGCGATCCTCTTTCCTGACAAGGATCTGGTTGAAGCCCTGTCTTAGGTCCAAGGTGGAGAACACGACAGCCCCATGCAGTTTATCGAATATTTCTTCCGACGACTGCATCGGGTACATATCTGGCACGGTCGCTTTGTTCATCCCTCGGTAATCCCTGCACGTTCGTTTGGCTGACACCTCCCCGGTGATATCAGTCCGAGCCGCCACTTCTGTTGCCACTGCAAACTCACTCTCGGACCTCTGTATCAGCCCCGCCTCGGCAGCTCTTCGCACTTAGAGACACAAAGTTCCATGTCGCCGAGACCCAGCCTCCTCTTCCGTTGGTACACTGGTGACTCACTGCTGTGTGTTATACCTATCTTTTGTACCTTGCAGCAGCCCAGTTCCTTCAGTCTGAATGCGGACGTTCCTCAATGTTCCTTCAATACTTCCCTTAAGGCGGCTGCGGCTTCTGCCCCCATTCCTTTGCCTATCTCCAAATCCTTCTCTTCCTCTCTCTTGACCTCCTCTATTTTGGTTATTCGAACCCCTTGCTCCCCTTCCTTGGCGTCCGGGTTCGTCTTTACTGCCATCAAAGACCACCCTTTCATCATCCTCTCGGTGCGCTAGGCTTTGATGCTTTCCACCACACCGCCTCCCTCTCGTCTTGGTAGCGCAAGCTCCCCTCAAATTCTCGATGTATTGCCTTAGTCTTCAGATGCAAATGGTTTTCAGTATCCCATCTCATCACATTCAGGTCCATTGCCTGTCCGAGTGCCGCCCTCCTCTGAGCTTCTGTCACTTTTGGGTGTGCCGTTGCCCCCTACTTGTGCCTCATTGCCAACTCCCTTTCTTCCGCCGTCGGTGCGTCACATCTCCGCGTACGCGATGTCAACGCGAGTTGTGTTTGGCCCCGTCCTCGGTTGGGCGGAGCCGACCTCGTGGTCGGGTGTGTGGGAGGTGCAGCCGATCTGCAGTAGTGGGCGAGCTGGTCGACGGGTCGACCTGCACGGGGGCGCCGACGGCACCAACTTCAGGAGGTCGACCTGTGGAGGGCGTCGACTTGATGACACCGAATTATAAAAGCTGACTAGGGCGGTCGGCCGACAGATGTGCTGGTCGACCTGGAGTTGGTCCACCAGGAGTGTGGTCGACCTGAAATTGGTCGACTATGGGTGAGGTCGACCTGGTGTGGTTGACTGGAGGTGGTCATCGACTTGGGAGGTCGACGAGCACCAGGAGAAGGAGCTGGTTGATGAGGTTGCACGGTCGACCAGGTTACCCGGGCGACGAGGTTCTGTGGAGGAGTGCGACGGTCGCCCAGGTGGTTTTGGCGAGACCGACCGCGGTGGTGGTATCCCGAAGTCGAAGTAGCTGGTCAGGTGCCGTCGTCAGCACGAGGACGATTTGGTGTGTGCGCTGTGCAGGTGACAAGGCACAGCACGCCAATCATCAATGAGCACCTATAATGCAAGTGCGCGGGTGTCCTGCGAGTTGCGACGTTGGCACGTTGTCGCCTTGCGATGTTGGCACGCCGTCGTTAGCAGCGTTGGCGGGCTGCGACTTTGCACTGCTGGAGCGTGGTCGACCATGTCGTGCTGGACCGCGGTCGACCGTGCTACGCTGGCAGTCGATCGACTTGCATGCTAGCTCTGATGTAGTCAGTCTTGCTAACCTTGTTGTCATTCTGAACCTTTGTTCTATGAACTCTTGCTAGTGGAACTCTTGCCGGATTTCCCTGTGAATACCTAAGTAGTGTGAGTACGAGTAACGGCTAAGGATTGAACGCAGAGAACACTTCTACCTTGTGCCTTGCCTGTAGAAGCTCCCGTTCATAGAGTTATCTCCGCACGCGAGTCGTAAACCATCCCAGGACCCGGCATGTACCCCTCCATTACAAAGCCTCGCGCGTCTGCAAAAGAAACCAAGGTCAGCCACGCTCTCCTGGGCTCCCCCGGCACGTTACACTGGTACTGCGCGTGATGATCCTTGGTAATCACCGGCGCAAGGACCCGGTTCTGGCCTAGTATGTCCTTCACCAGTCGGGGGTGTAGCCTCTGCCTCTGGGTTCGTCCATTCCCCTCCCTTCTTCAACTCGTGATTATCCCTGACATTCTCACCCGGCCACTACCAGGTCTATGGGTCCCCACCTCTCCAGCTGCTGGCCAGTGATGTCTCTCATATCGTGGACCGCCTCTTCTTTCTCGGTTGGGACAGCCGTAATCACCATCTGCTGTGTGTATTCCTTCGGTAGCTTAAGCACGTGATGTCACGCCATCTTACGCACGACTTGATCCTTCTCCACGTGTATCCACTTCCTCGTAAAGCAGCCTGCCTTCAACGCCGCGGCCAACCACATCCCGATGCCTCCATGTAACTCCAGGATATACGCGGCTCCTTCAAGACACCAAATCTTACTTACTGGCTCCTTCAGGTCCGTCACTCTCCTCCCCGTCTCGCTCTGTTCGATCCTTCGCATCCCTTCTTTGGCATATTCCTGCCACGTCCAGTCATCTAGATCCTTGGACAGGTCTGCTTCCTCCGCTCTGTAAGCCACCCTGGGTCCTTGCTTCACGAAGCGGAACGGCAACGTCCCCACTGAACTCTTTGGGTCCCAATACGGCACCCTATACAGCATCTTGTCTTGCCATGTGCATATTGTTGGCCCCACCTTGTACAATAGTTCCATCCCCACCAGGTTGTCGTATTCCTCCGACCGCGACACCCCACACTCAGCCGGATAGAGCATTCTTTATCCGTGCTGGGAAGAAGCGCGATCTCCACGGGTCTCTTGGTGCTCGGCATCCATTTCGGCTCCCCTCCTTCGGCCATCATTTACAGGATGCCTCTCTCGATCTGCTTTTCAGGCAGATCTTGTTTTAGCTGCTTAGCCAATCTCTTGCTGATGATGACCTGGTATGCGCCGGTATTGATGATCCCTTGCCCGACTGGACGCCCTCCCACCGTCAAATTGCCCTTCTCGGCAATGAGAACTTAGGCCTGGTACACCATCATTTCGTTAGGGTGCCTCCGCATGTTGCTTCTAGTAGCACCTTCCCTGTGTGCTGGCCCCCGCTCCCTTCGGCTGGTCGTGTTCGACTCTCCTGTCAGTTCCGTGCATGACTATAAGTCTATGTCGCTTTTCTCCCGGGAATGCGCCATAAAGCCATATCCGGCACGAGCTCGTCTTCCCGCAATTCTCCCTCCACTACCAATTTGATGGCCAACATCCTGGCTTTTATCTCTTGCCTTCGGCATCCATTCTAACCGAGACAGCAGCTCCCTTATCTCCTCCTGCAGGTCGTCCTTGGATTGCGTCTCCGCTCCCGCTTTTCCGTGATAGCAGTCGTTTGAACGATACCCATTCTCCCGCATCGGTCGCACGTTGGGGCGCTCGGACACTCCTGCCTCAGATACCCAAGCTCCCCACATGTGTGACAGGTTGACAAAACTGGTCGACCTGCGCGCCCAAGGCGGCGTCTCCCACTTTATCAGGTCGGCTGCACCTCCCGCATACCTGATGACGAAGTCGACTCAGCCCAAGCGAGGATGGGGCCAACATCCAACTCCTGTTGACACACATGATCCTCGTGCGGATCTTATTGATGAGATCTAGTCCGCAAGGATCTCTACGGTCACATCCAAGATTGGCGAAGGCCAAAGTCATGGCATGGGAAGCACTAAGTTCATGGGAGCGGATGGTGAGCTTGTGGGATTCAATAACGCGCTATGGGTGCGCGAACCTGATTTCGACTGGCCGATTGGGAGATGCAGGTGGGGACACCAAGACAATTGGCTCACTATCGTGCACATAATGATACGCGCCATATTTGGGATCTGCAGCGCAATGGAGATGTCGACCAACGCATGTGGCAAATTTTGGTACTCTCTTGGCATAAATCGGGCGATGCGGCTGCGGTGGCTTCAATGGAGGAGCAATATTGTGTGCAAAGTGAGAAGTTGATTAGCGCAAGCGCAGCCATAAAGGCGTCATCTACCTCGGGCCAAGCGTCTTGGGAGACATAGCTACGACGACTTGCATATGTAATTGTCTCCACTTTGAAATTAATGTACAATGAGAAGTGCATGCACGGCCTGCAAGTGCATAGAGATGGCGCTGCCTTTGGCGGCTGCGAGACAGGGATGCAGAACAAGTTCGTGCGGTTCCCGTTCCCACGTGCGGAGGGATCAGCGAAGGCACCATTAGAGGTGGTGCACATAGATCTTGTAGGTCCTACGCGGACTGACGGGACTAGGGGAGCATTGTACTTTCTCACCATGATGGACGACTGGAGCCGATTCACATGGGCTCGTCCCTTCTCCAAAAGGAATGATGTTGCGGCAGAAATTAAAGAGGATTGGATACTGATGGTAGAGCGACAGTCCATGAGACTGGTGAAAGTGATTAGGAGTAATCGTGTTGGTGAGTTCCTTGGAACTGATTTCACCAGGTTTCTCAAAAGGAACAGCATCCGACACCAGCTGACATGCCCGAGAACACCGCAGCAAAACAGCATTGCCAAGCGTGTCAACCAGACCATTGGCCAGGCGGCTAAGACCTTGTTAGGAGCTGCTAGAATGCCCTACAAGTTCTGGCGTGGCGCTGTTTGACATTATTTTTCAGACAAGAATAGAGTCTTGGCGAATGTTGGTGACAACCACTGAGTGCGGTATGAGCATTGGGTTAGCAAGAAGCTAACAATTGACACGCTGCGAGTGTGGGGCTGCTGTTGGGTGCAAATTCACATTGCACGACATCCTGCTGTCTGTTTGTACGAGTATGCGTGTGCGAATGCATTTGGGTGTGAATGGAATGTTCGTGTGTTTGTTTGCTTTCGCAATTTTCGCTTGATGCATTTGCAGGTACTCGCGCAATGTGCGCTTCGGCACAACATTGTATGCGCTATGAACAGTACAAGCAGAAAGGACCAGCTTGCAAAGGAACCCAAGATGGAAGCTTTGCGGTTCAACGTACTTGATTGCGCAGATTCAGTTCTATCCAACTCGAAATTGTACTGTTTTGTTTGGTTGACCATAATGGTGCAGGGCAGGCACTATAGAGGTACAATTTAGGTGAAGGTTGGATGTTGTTTGTCTGTATCTGCATGCTACAGGGCCAGGGGAAACCAGTGGAACCAGTTTTTGGCATGTTGGGCAAAGACGAAACAGGTTCTGTTTTTAGGACCTGAACCTGGTTGTTGTTTTCCCAGGTTGGAAAAACAGAACCAAAGATTGTTTACCAACCTACCACCTGTTGTTTTGTCTAGCCAGTTTGGTTCTTTTCCTTGGAATTATTTGGGATCATCCTTGGTTGTTCCCAGGTTCATTCCCAAGGTCCTTGCTAGCTAGAACTATTAATTCCTTCTCTGTTTGTACCTGGATTTAGTGAAATTGATTCAAGCGAATTCCTTCATTGCTGGAATTGGGTTTCTACGCGGTGCGACGGCGGAATGCTACCCAAGTGAATGCTAGTACGCTAGCACTTCAACGCTAGGCAAACGCTGCCTGAGCCATAACTTTGTAATGGCAGAATTTT
This sequence comes from Closterium sp. NIES-65, assembly GCA_948144175.1. Taxonomy (NCBI): domain Eukaryota; kingdom Viridiplantae; phylum Streptophyta; class Zygnematophyceae; order Desmidiales; family Closteriaceae; genus Closterium; species Closterium sp. NIES-65. The sequence goes on along the minus strand of CANXME010002320.1, from coordinate 102,343 downwards.
TCGCTAGGCAACTTGGCTTATTTTAAAGCTCTTGGAGTGAGCTTCGGTATAGTAAATTCTCAGCTTAATCCGGTCAACGGTCTGCACGATACGCTGCGCGACGTTTAAGGTACTCTTGCTGTTTTGACTAAGTCCCTCTTGATCCCTCTTTATACAAACTCCGACCTGAGGATAGAGGCTGGTCTTGTACCAGGCACCCAAGGACCCTTGCAGGTGACCCCGAGGAGAGGTTTTAAGTTTGATAAATTCTTAAGAGCTTGAGTTTATTAGGCCCTTTCACCAACAAGCCGGTATCACAGCTGCGATATTGTGATCCTCGATATAGGTTGCTATGGCGGGCAACACCTCTACGGGAGCTGGTGAATCTTCAGCCCAAGATCGTAGCGGCAGCCATGATTCTGGTGTTTCTGCGCCAAGGGGAGCGCGAACAAGCCAGGGCTCGCTGATCAAGGAGGTGCTGAAAAACTTCACCGTCAAGAAGTTCAAAGGTGAATGCTATGATGATTGGGCCTGGAAAATGCAATTGTATTTCCGTCAGATCGGTTTGCTGAAACTAATGATTGGGGAGGAGCCTTGACCGAGTGACCCCACGCTGCAGGAAGATTGGGATGAACGCTCCTCGGCTAGCTATTACTTGATGTCGCAGAGTTTGGAGCTGAACCAGCGTCACCACGTCATGCACCTGCTGCCGAAGGTTGAGTGCGGTCCGAAGGCGTGGACCGTGCTGAAGAAGCTGAACGCCCCGACCTCCGTTGTTGCAACGTTGATGCTGGAGAGGGAGCTGTCCGCGTTGCGCCTGAGCGAGGGAGAGCCGGTGCAACCTGTTCTGGACAAGGTGCGCAATCTCTACGCGATGTTGGCGACTGCGGGAAGGGGTGGAGACAACGGCAGCAGCGGCTTCGGAATGCAAGGGAGCCGACGTGGCAGAGGACGTGGCTTCGGTGGTGCTGGACGCGGTGCAAAGAAAGACGACGACTCCAACGACCAACAAGGAGGTACCGGTTGGGGTCGCGGTGCGAAATCTGGACGTGGGGGCAAGTCGGGTGCTGGTGGCAAAATGAAAAGGAGTTGCTGGTATTGTGAGAAGGAGGGGCACCCCTGGTTTTTGTGCTATAAGAAACCCGATGGATGGACCCCTCAGAATCGTCACCAGGATGGCGGCGCGTGAAGGAACCAGAAAAACAGCGCGAGCATGGTCGCCTATTCGTCCGACAATAACCCGAAGAGCAACGGCGGTGCGGAAAATAAGAAAGAGTGCACTGCGGGCCAGTTCTTCCATATTGGAGATCAGGGGGAGCAGGGGGAGCAAGGAGACACATCTGCCAAAGTTGGAGCAGAGCTGCACCCCGTAGACTATTGGGTGTTGGACACAGGCGCTGCTTGGACGATGACGCCGCGCAAGGACCTGCTGGACCACGTACGAGCTGCACCGATCAACAAGGTGTGCTGCGCCTCTGGATACGCGCTGAAGGTGGCTGGTGCGGGACGAGCCGCGTTTAAGGGAGCGGATGGCAAGCCGGTGGTGCTGCACGACGTTCTCCTCGTTCCTGAACTCAAGGCCAACCTCATCTCCCTCCGTAAGCTTGGCAAGGCTGGGGTGAGCACTAGCACGGATGGGGCACGCACTTACAAGGGGCAGCTGGGCAATCGGGTGCTTTGGGATCTGCACAAGAGCACGGACGTGTACAGATCCAACTAGCAGCTGCCGACGTTGGCGTGGCATGATGGGGGGCAGGCTGGAGAGGGGTCTGCATCCCAGGGGGGATGCAACGCCGTTGGAGGGGTTGGTGTGAAAGTGTCGGCCAGATCTGGTGAGACGGATTGGGCAACAGCACACTGACGCATGGGGCATGTGGCAATGCCCTTGTTGAAGCAGTTGGAGAAAGATGAAGCCGTTAAGGGTCTGAAGCTGAACGGACAGCCACCTGATGAGAATTGTGAAATCTGTTTGCTCTCAAAGTTAACCCGTTTCCCCTTCCATAGTGTGGCTGGTAGGAGCAAGAAGCCATTGAAGCTGGTCCACATGGACTTGGTGGGGCCGCTGCCGGTTCAAGGGCACAAGGGGGGAGCGGTACTTTCTGACAATAGTGGATGATTGGAGTGTTGGTGTAAGGGCCTAATAAACTCAAGCTATTAAGACTTAATCACACTTAAAAACCTCTCCTCGGGGTCACCTCCAAGGGTCCTTGGGTGCCTGGTACAAGACCAGCCCCTATCCTCGGGTCCGAGTTTGTAGAGAGAGGGATCAAGAGGGACTTAGTCAAAACAGCAAGAGTACCTTGAACGTCGCGCAGCGTATCGTGCAGACCGTAGATCGGATTGAGCTGAGAATTTACTATATCAAAGCTTACTGTAAGAGCTTTAAAATAAGCCAAGTTGCCTCGCGAAAAATTTTGCCATTACGAAGTTATGGCTCGGACAGCGTTAGCCTAGCGTTGGAGTGCTAGCGTACTAGCGTTGACTCGGGTAGCATTCCGCTGTCGCACCGCGTAGAAACGAAATTCCAGGAAGGGAGGAATTCGCTTGAATCAATTTCACTATATGAAGGTACAAACAGAGAAGGAATAAATTGCTCTAGCTAGCAAGGACCTTGGGAATCAACCTGGGAACAACCAGGGATGATCCCAAATAATTCCAAGCAACAGAACCAACCTGGCTGGACAAAATAGCAGGTGGTAGGTTGGTGAACAACCTCTGGTTCTGTTTTTCCAACCTGGGAAAACAACAACCAGGTTCAGGTCCTAAAAACAGAACCTGTTTTGTCTTTGCCCAACCAGCCAAATGCTGGTTCCGCTGGTTTCCCCTGGCCCTGTAGCATGCAGATACAGACAAACAACATCCAACCTTCACCTAAATTGTACCCCTATAGTGTCTGCCCTGCTACACTATAGTCAACCAAACAAAACAGTACAATTTCGAGTTGGATAGAACTGAATCTGCGCAATCAAGTAAGCTGAACCACAAAGCTTCCATCTTGGGTTCCTTTGCGAGCTTGTCCTTTCTGCTTGTACTGTTCATAGCGCGTACAATGTTATGCCGAAGCGCACATTGTGCGAGTATCTGCAAATGCTTCAAGCTAAAATTGCGAAAGCAAACAAACACACGAACATTCCATTCACACTCAAATGCATTCGCACACGCATACCCATACAAACAGACGGCAGGATGTCGTGCAATGTGTATTTGCACCCAACACACTCCCCTTCAGCCTGCTGGCTGCATCTCCATCATTCCATACTAGTTCATGCTCATTCCACTCATGCGCACACAACGCCAATGAGGCTCATCCGCAAGCCTCTTGGTGAGGAAGTCTGCTGGCTGCTGGTGAGTCTTGATGTAGATCGGATTCACCGTCCCCCTCTTGACCTCATTACGCAGCCAGTGCCACTTGATACGCATGTGCTTATTGAGCCCATGAAGCACAGCGTTCCTGGCCATCCCAAGAGCTCCCTTGCTATCACAAAACAGCGGCGTAGCGACCTTTTGCTCCTGGCCAATTTCCTCCAACAGCCTTCTCAGCCAAATCACCTCCTTCACCCCATGAAACATTGCCATGTACTCTGACTCCACAGACGAAAGTGCTGTCTCCGTCTGCTTCTTTGACCTCCAACTAACAGGTCCTCCAACTACGCAGATGTATCCTCCCACAAATGAGGAATCCTCCTTCTCAGAGGCCCACGTAGCATCGGTAAAGCAAGTGAGAAAAAGCTTGCCTTCTCCAAGCCTCTCCCGCTTCTCTTTCAGCACCTCAACCCCTTTCTGCTTCACCTGTGCAGATGCGGAGTATTGAACTCCAACGCTTGGGTGAGAGTTTAGATACTTCACCACACGCTCAGCTGCATCCACCTGCTCCTCTGATGGATTCTGCACCACCCTAGCCAGCTGCCCAACCGAGAAAGAGATGTCGGGCCTCGTATGAACTGCTGCATACAAGAGGCTGCCCACCAAGGACTGAAATTGCTGCTGCTCCTCGGCTTCAACCCCTTCATCCTCTGCAGCTTTCACAAGCTTGAATTCTGCTGGCAGGGAAGTTGCAACCTTGCGCTCATTCTCAATTCCGTACTTCTCCCCAAGTTCCTTGATGGACTTCTCCTGGTGCAGCTTCAACCACTTGTGATCCAGATCCCTCTCCACGTGCATCCCGAGGTAGTACTTTACCTCCCCAAGGTTCTTGCTCTTGAACTTCTCCATCAGCTGCTGCTGCACCTTCTGGATCTCCTTCATGCTGCTGCTAAAGAGAAGAATGTCGTCCACATAGACCAGAAACAGCACCAGCTTCTCCCCCTCCCCCTTGAGAAAAAGGCTCTCATCACAGCTGCTGGTCCTGAATCCCATCTCCTCTAAAACAGCTGCCAACTTCTGGTACCAGCAGCGTGGCGCCTGCTTCAAGCCGTAGATGGACTTTTTCAGCTTGCACATCTTGCCCGTACCATCCTCATACTCAGGTGGCTGCGTCATGAACACCTCCTCCTCTAAAATCCCGTTGAGGAATGCCGTTAATATGTCCATCAGGATAATGAATTTCCCACTAACGGCTGCATCTGCCAACAAGACACGAAGGGTAGGGGGTTTGGCAATGGGAACAAATGTTGGGTGCAAATTCACATTGCACGACATCCTGCCGTCTGTTTGTACGAGTATGCGTGTGCGAATGCATTTGCGTGTGATAGTATGTTCGTATGCTTGTTTGCTTTCGCAATTTTCGCTTGAAGCATTTGCAGGTACTCGCACAATGTCGGCTTCGGCATAACATTGTACGCGCTATGAACGGTACAAGCAGAAAAGACGAGCTCGCAAAGGAACCCAAGATGGAAGCTTTGCGGTTCGGCTTACTTGATTGCGCAGATTCAGTTCTATCCAACTCGAAATTGTACTGTTTTGTTTGGTTAACTATATAGTGTAGCAGGGCAGGCACTATAGGGGTACAATTTAGGTGAAGGCTGGATGTTGTTTGTCTGTATCTGCATGCTACAGGGCCAGGGGAAACCAGCGGAACCAGCATTTGGCTGGTTGGGCAAAGACAAAACAGGTTCTGTTTTTAGGACCTGAACCTGGTTGTTGTTTTCCCAGGTTGGAAAAACAGAACCAGAGGTTGTTCACCAACCTACCACCTGCTATTTTGTCCAGCCAGGTTGGTTTTGTTGCTTGGAATTATTTGGGATCATCCCTGGTTGTTCCCAGGTTGATTCCCAAGGTCCTAACTTGCTAGAGCAATTTATTCCTTCTCTGTTTGTACCTGAATATAGTGAAATTGATTCAAGCGAATTCCTTCCTTGCTGGAATTTCCTTTTTACGTGGTGCGACGGCGGAATGCTACCCGAGTCAACGCTAGTACGCTAGCACTCCAACGCTAGGCTAACGCTGTCCGAGCCATAACTTCGTAATGGCAAAACTTTTCGCGATGCAACTTGGCTTACTTTTCAACACCGTCCACGCCTTCGGACCGCACTCAACCTCCGGCAGCAGGTGCATGACGTGGTGACGCTGGTTCAGCTCCAAACTCTGCGACATCAAGTAGTAGCCAGCCGAGGCGCGCTCGTCCCAATCTTCCTGAAGGGCGGGGTCACTCGGTCTAGGCTCCTCCCCAATCATTAGTTTCAACAATCCGATCTGACGGAAATAAAGTTGCATTTTCCAGGCCCAATCATCATAGCCCTCACCATTGAACTTCTTGACGGTGAAGTTTTTCAGCACCTCCTTGATCAGCGAGCCCTGGCTTGTTCGCGCTCCCCTTGGCGCAGAAACACCAGAATCATGGCTGCCGCTACGATCTTGGGCCGAGGATTCACCAGCTACCGCCGAGGTGTTGCCCGCCATAGCTACCTATATCGAGGATCACCATATTTACCCATGTTGTTAATATTAAGAATAAGTGCACTACTTGTCGAGGTTATTGTAGTAATAGTAAGTGCATTATTTACCCCTGAGGTTGGTGTAACGAGTAAGTGCATTACTTACACATGTTGTTGGTACTATAAATAAGTGTGTTACTAACCCATATGGTTGGTAATATTAAGCGTAAGTGCGTTACTTGCCCATGTTGTTGGTAATAAGAATAAGTACGTGCGTTACTTACTCACGTAAAGGTAAGTGCGTTAATTACCCATGTTGTTGGTAGTTAGAGTAAGTTGCGTTACTTATGTTAACGGGAATGGAGTGTTGGCCCAGCCCACGCTTGGGTGACGCCGACATCCTGGTCGGGTGAACGGGAGAAGCAGCCGGCTGTTCACAATAAGGGGGCTGCTCGACGGGCTTTGTCGAGCTGCAGGGAATCAGTGTGGTGTTGCCGTCGACCAGGGAGTTCGACGGCCATCTTCTGCGGGGCAGGACGACGAAGTCATCGTCGACCTGCACAGGTCTGTCACGGGACTGGAGCCGTGGACCACGGAGCTTAACAGCTGCAGCTGACTGGGCTGGTTGACGGGTGGGCCTTCGATCAGGAGGAGTAGTTTGACGGGGAAATCGAGAGAGCAGTCCGTCGACGTGACACGTAAGCAGAGGTCGACGAGGAGAGCTCGGCGACAACAGCTGACAATTCTGGTCGATAGAGGGGTCCTCGACCAGGGGGTAGCTCGACGGGAGCTATGGTCGACCAGAGGCACTTGGTGGTCGACCAGAGGAACCTGCCTCGGTAAGGAATCAGGGAACATGCCTCACACTACCCCCCCCCCCCTCTTAAGAAAGGTGGTCAAAATCAGGCACGCGTCGGGGGGAAAGATAATCCCGTGATACCGATTGGCCTTGTAGCGAGTTAGCCGGGACCCACATGTCATCTCCGTTTGTGCGATCCACAAATCGTAGCAGGAAGTCGACGTGACGTCTGCTGGTGTCGCACGGATGCGGTGAGCCAGAATTTTGGATTGCTGAAGTGTCGGGTCTGGGACGGGCCCAACACATGGCGCAACGTTGGGACGGGCGATGTCAGACGACCGCGGAGCCAAGTAGTGGCGGAGCAGACTGACGTGGAAAGCATCATGTATCTTCCAATCATCCGGTAGTAATGATTTTGCCGTGACAGGTGTCAGCATCCAAAGGATGCGGAAGGGTCCCACGTGGCGCGAACGCAGCTTAGCGGGTTGGGGCAAGCGGAGATATTTCGTGTACAAAAGGACCATCTGCCCGTCACGGATGGGTAAATACCGTTGATACCAGCCAGCGTATTGGCTGGCAACAGTATTAGCCTTTTGGATAAAATCTGCTGCTTGAAGCTCTGAGATGAACTGCAACGACCATAGTACTGGATTGTCGAGGGTCGCTGAAGAGGGTAGTACGGGATCTATCCCGTACTTGAGGTAGAACGGCGACTGGTTGGTCGTCGCAGATGGTGCATTGTTATACGCAAATTTCAGCATGGGGAGTAAATCCTCCCACTTGGTCAAGGCAGGGAAGTTCGTACGAAGCAACTGCTTTGATTTGTCCATTATGTCTGTCCATCGGTTTGCGGGTGGTATGACGACGAAATCTGCAAGCGGGTGCCGTACTGTGCCCACGTCCCCTGCCAGAACTTCGACGTAAATTTCGGATCCCGATCGCTGATTATCGCGGAAGATAACCCGTGTAGTCGGACGACGGTTGAGATGAACAGCTTCGCAGTTTCTTCAGTTGTGATCGTCGTACAGCATGGTGCAAAATGTTGGTGTAAGGGCCTAATAAACTCAAGCTATTAAGACTTTATCACACTTAAAACCTCTCCTCGGGGTCACCTCCAAGGGTCCTTGGGTGCCTGGTACAAGACCAGCCCCTATCCTCGGGTCCGAGTTTGTAGAGAGAGGGATCAAGAGGGACTTAGTCAAAACAGCAAGAGTACCTTGAACGTCGCGCAGCGTATCGTGCAGACCGTCGATCGGATTAAGCTGAGAATTTCCTATATCGAAGCTCACTCTAAGAGCTTTAAAATAAGCCAAGTTGCCTCGCGAAAAGTTCTGCCATTACGAAGTTATGGCTCGGACAGCGTTAGCCTAGCGTTGGAGTGCTAGCGTACTAGCGTTGACTCGGGTAGCATTCCGCCGTCGCACCGCGTAGAAAAGAAATTCCAGCAAGGAAGGAATTCGCTTGAATCAATTTCACTATATTCAGGTACAAACAGAGAAGGAATAAATAGCTCTAGCTAGCAAGGACCTTGGGAATCAACCTGGGAACAACCAGGGATGATCCCAAATAATTCCAAGCAACAGAACCAACCTGGCTGAACAAAATAGCAGGTGATAGGTTGGTGAACAACCTCTGGTTCTGTTTTTCCAACCTGGGAAAACAACAACCAGGTTCAGGTCCTAAAAACAGAACCTGTTTTGTCTTTGCCCAACCAGCCAAATGCTGGTTCCGCTGGTTTCCCCTGGCCCTGTAGCATGCAGATACAGACAAACAACATCCAACCTTCACCTAAATTGTACCCCTATAGTGCCTGCCCTGCTACACTATAGTCAACCAAACAAAACAGTACAATTTCGAGTTGGATAGAACTGAATCTGCGCAATCAAGTAAGTTGAACCGCAAAGCTTCCATCTTGGGTTCCTTTGCGAGCTCGTCCTTTCTGCTTGTACTGTTCATAGCGCGTACAATGTTATGCCGAAGCGCACATTTTGCGAGTACCTGCAAATGCTTCAAGCGAAAATTGCGAAAGCAAGCAAACAGACAAACATACCATTCACACGCAAATGCATTCGCACACGCATACTCGTACAAACAGACGGCAGGATGTCGTGCAATGTCAATTTGCACCCAACACACTCCCCCTCAGCCTGCCGGCTGCATCCCCATCATTCCATACTAGTTCATGCTCATTCCACTCATGCGCACACAACGCCAATGAGGCTCATCCGCAAGCCTCTTGGTGAGGAAGTCTGCTGGCTGCTGGTGAGTCTTGATGTAGATCGGATTCACCGTCCCCCTCTTCACCTCCTTACGCAGCCAGTGCCACTTGATACGCATGTGCTTATTCAGCCCATGAAGCACAGCGTTCCTGGCCATCCCAAGAGCTCCCTTGCTATCACAAAACAGCGGCGTAGCAACCTTTTGCTCCTGGCCAATCTCCTCCAACAGCCTCCTCAGCCAAATCACCTCCTTCACCCCATGGAACATCGCCATGTACTCTGATTCCACGGAAGAGAGTGCTGTCTCCGTCTGCTTCTTTGACCTCCAACTAACCGGTCCTCCCCCAACTACGCAGATGTATCCTCCCACAGATGAGGAATCCTCCTTCTCAGAGGCCCACGTAGCATCAGTAAAGCAAGTAAGAAAAAGCTTGCCTTCTCCAAGCCTCTCCCCCTTCTCTTTCAGCACCTCAACCCCTTTCTGCTTCACCTGTGCAGATGCGGAGTATTGAACTCCAATGCTTGGGTGAGAGTTCAGATACTTCACCACACGCTCAGCTGCATCCACCTGCTCCTCTGATGGATTCTGCACTACCCTAGCCAGCTGCCCAACCGAGAAAGAGATGTCGGGTCTCGTGTGAACTGCTGCATACAAGAGGCTGCCCACCAAGGACTGAAATTGCTGCTGCTCCTCGGCTTCAACCCCTTCATCCTCTGCAGCTTTCACAAGCTTGAATTCTGCTGGCAGGGGAGTTGCAACCTTGCGCTCATTCTCAATTCCGTACTTCTCCCCAAGCTCCTTGATGAACTTCTCCTGGTGCAGCTTCAACCACCTGTGATCCAGATCCCTCTCCACGTGCATCCCGAGGTAGTACTTTACCTCCCCAAGGTTCTTGCACTTGAAGTTCTCCATCAGCTGCTGCTGCACCTTCTGGATCTCCTTCATGCTGCTGCTAAAGAGAAGAATGTCGTCCACATAGACCAGAAACAGCACCAGCTTCTCCCCCTCCCCCTTGAGAAAGAGGCTCTCATCACAACTGCTGGTCCTGAATCCCATCTCCTCTAAAACAGCTGCCAACTTCTGGTACCAGCAGCGTGGCGCCTGCTTCAAGCCGTAGATGGACTTTTTCAGCTTGCACACCCTGCCCGTACCATCCTCATACCCAGGTGGCTGCGTCATGAACACCTCCTCCTCTAAAATCCCGTTGAGAAATGCCGTTGATATGTCCATCTGGATAATGAACTTCCCACTAACGGCTGCATCTGCCAACAAGATGTTGGGTGCAAATTCACATTGCACGACATCCTGCCGTCTGTTTGTACGAGTATGCGTGTGCGAATGCATTTGCGTGTGAATGGTATGTTTGTGTGTTTGTTTGCTTTCGCAATTTTCGCTTGAAGCATTTGCAGGTACTCGCAAAATGTGCGCTTCGGCATAACATTGTACGCGCTATGAACAGTACAAGCAGAAAGGACGAGCTCGCAAAGGAACCCAAGATGGAAGCTTTGCGGTTCAACTTACTTGATTGCGCAGATTCATTTCTATCCAACTCGAAATTGTACTGTTTTGTTTGGTTGACTATAGTGTAGCAGGGCAGGCACTATAGGGGTACAATTTAGGTGAAGGTTGGATGTTGTTTGTCTGTATCTGCATGCTATAGGGCCAGGGGAAACCAGCGGAACCAGCATTTGGCTGGTTGGGCAAAGACAAAACAGGTTCTGTTTTTAGGACCTGAACCTGGTTGTTGCTTTCCCAGGTTGGAAAAACAGAACCAGAGGTTGTTCACCAACCTATCACCTGCTATTTTGTCCAGCCAGGTTGGTTCTGTTGCTTGGAATTATTTGGGATCATCCCTGGTTGTTCCCAGGTTGATTCCCAAGGTCCTTGCTAGCTAGAGCTATTTATTCCTTCTCTGTTTGTACCTGAATATAGTGAAATTGATTCAAGCGAATTCCTTCCTTGCTGGAATTTCCTTTCTACGCGGTGCGACGGCGGAATGCTACCCGAGTCAACGCTAGTACGCTAGCACTCCAACGCTAGGCTAACGCTGTCCGAGCCATAACTTCGTAATGGCAGAACTTTTCGCGAGGCAACTTGGCTTATTTTAAAGCTCTTAGGGTGAGCTTCGATATAGGAAATTCTCAGCTTAATCCGATCGACGGTCTGCACGATACGCTGCGCGACGCTCAAGGTACTCTTGCTGTTTTGACTAAGTCCCTCTTGATCCCTCTCTCTACAAACTCGGACCCGAGGATAGGGGCTGGTCTTGTACCAGGCACCCAAGGACCCTTGGAGGTGACCCCGAGGAGAGGTTTTAAGTGTGATAAAGTCTTAATAGCTTGAGTTTATTAGGCCCTTACACCAACAAGCTGGTATCAGAGCTGCGTTATAGTGATCCTCGATATAGGTAGCTATGGCGGGCAACACCTCGGCGGTAGCTGGTGAATCTTCAGCCCAAGATCGTAGCGGCAGCCATGATTCTGGTGTTTCTGCGCCAAGGGGAGCGCGAACAAGCCAGGGCTCGCTGATCAAGGAGGTGCTGAAAAACTTTACCGTCGAGAAGTTCAATGGTGAGGGCTATGATGATTGGGCCTGGAAAATGCAACTTTATTTCCGTCAAATCGGATTGCTGAAACTAATGATTGGGGAGGAGCCTAGACCGAGTGACCCCGCCCTTCAGGAAGATTGGGACGAGCGCGCCTCGGCTGGCTACTACTTGATGTCGCAGAGTTTGGAGCTGAACCAGCGTCACCACGTCATGCACCTGCTGCCGGAGGTTGAGTGCGGTCCGAAGGCGTGGACGGTGTTGAAGGAGCTGCACGCCCCGACCTCCGTTGTTGCAACATTGATGCTGGAGAGGGAGCTGTCCGCGTTGCGCCTGAGCGAGGGAGAGCCGGTGCAACCTGTCCTGGACAAATTGCGCGACCTCTACGCGAAGTTGGCGACCGCAGGGATCACCTACCCGGAGCAAACAAAGTGCTTGAAGATGCTCTCGCTGCTGCCGGAATCGTGGCTTCAATTTACGAGCGGATTGAGCCTGCCGCAGAACCAGAGCTTGTGGACGCTCGAGTGGGTGCGGACGAAGATTCTGGAGGAGGACTTCCGTCGCCGCCAACTGAGGGGTGGAGACGACGGCAGCAGCGGCTACGGGATGCAAGGGAGCCGACGTGGCAAAGGACGTGGCTTCGGTGGTGCTGGACGCGGTGCAAAGAAAGACGACGACTCCAACGACCAACAAGGAGGTACCGGTTGGGGTCGCGGTGCGAAATCTGGACGTGGGGGCAAGTCGGGTGCTGGTGGCAAAATGAAAGGGAGTTGCTGGTATTGTGAGAAGGAAGGGCACCCCTGGTTTTTGTGCTATAAGAAACCCGATGGATGGACCCCCCAGAATCGTCACCAGGATGGCGGCGCGCGGAGGAACCAGAAAAACGGCGCCAACATGGTCGCTGATTCGTCCGACAACAACCCGAAGGGCAACGGCGGTGCGGAGAAGAAGAAGGAGCGCACCGCGGGCCAATTCTTCCATATGGGAGACAAGGGGGAGCAAGGAGACGCATCTGCTAAGGCTGGAGCAGAGCTGCACCCCCTGGACTATTGGGTGTTGGACACAGGCGCTGCTTGGACAATGACGCCGCGCAAGGACCTGCTGGACGACGTACGCGCTGCACCGATTAATGAGGTGTGCTCTGCCTCTGGACACATGTTGAAGGTGGCTGGTGCGGGACGAGCTGCATTTAAGGGAGCGGATGGCAAGCCGGTGGTGCTGCACGACGTTCTCCTCGTCCCCGACCCGAAGGCCAACCTCATCTCCCTCCGTAAGCTTGGCAAGGCTGGGGTGAACACCAACACGGATGGGGCTCGCACTTATAAGGGGAAGCTGGGCAATCGGGTGCTTTGGGATCTGCACGAGAGCAAGGACGTGTACAGATCTATGTGGCAGCTGCCGGCGCTGGCATGGCACGGTGGGGGGCAGGCTGGAGAGGGGTCTGCATCCCAGGGGGAGTGCAACGCCGTTGGAGGGGTTGGTGTGAAAGTGTCGGCCAGATCTGGGGAGACAGATTGGGCAACTGCACACCGACGTTTGGGGCATGTGGCAATGCCTTTGCTGAAGCAGCTGGAGAAGGATGGAGCCGTTAAGGGCTTAAAGCTGAACGGACAACCACCCGATGATAACTGTGAAATTTGCCTCCTTTCAAAGTTCACCCGTTTCCCCTTCCATAGTGTGGCTGGCAGGAGCAAAAAGCCGTTGGAGCTGGTCCACATGGACTTGGTGGGGCCGCTGCCGGTGCAAGGGCACAAGGGGGAGCGGTACTTCCTAACCATAGTGGATGACTGGAGCAGGCTAATGTGGGCGTATCCGCTGAAGCAGAAAGATCACGCCGCCTCCACGATTCGGGACGATTGGCTGCCGTTCGTGGAGAAGCAAGCGGAGTGTGTGGTGAAGCGGATTAGGACAGATCGGGGTGGTGAGTTCCTTGGAGCTGAGATGACGGCCTGGCTCAAGAAGCAGGGCATCCAGAGGGAGCTGACCACGGCTTACACCCCACAGTCCAACGGTGTAGCAGAACGGGCGAACCGGACAATTCTGGAGACAGCTAGGGCGCTGCTCATAGAATCTGGGCTGGGCAACTTGATGTGGCCCCATGCTGTTCGGCACGCTACCGTCGCTAGGAACAGGGTACTCACAAAGGTTGGGGATGACTCGTGGGTGCCGTTGGAGAGGTGGCTTGGGAGGAAGCCGCCGATGGACATGCTGAGGGTGTTCGGTTGCATGGCAGTCGCCCACGTTCCCAAGACCTACCGCAGTAAGTTGGGGGCGAGTGCAATCTGGTGTGTGCATTTGGGGCTGGCTGCTGAGAGCAAGGGATGGCTGCTGTGGGAGCCTTCCAAGGGTGTGTTGTTTGACAGCAGGGATGTGAAGTTTGTTGAGGGCATGATGTATGGGAGCTGGGAGAAACAGCCGGAGGCCAGGGTGTCCCAGCAGATGGAGCAGATCACCATGCAGCTGGACCTGACTCCTAGTGTGTGGGAGGAGGGAGAGGAGGCAGCTGCAGAGGGTGGTGATAAAGAGAAGGTGCAGGAGGCACCTGCTGGTGGAGGTGATGGTGTGGAGATTAGCGGTAGCACTAGTGGAGCTGCTGGATCCGAGGGAGGAGAGCAGCAGCAGGGGAAAACTAAGAAGCCGAAGGGTGTTATTATGAAGGGATGGGAGACACCCGTCTCCAGGCTAGGACGTACCCGTATGGCTACTAAGAAGCTGACTGCAGGAGCTGATGTAGCGGAGCAGCAGCTTGGGACCGAGGAGGCATTGCTGATTCTACCGCATGGCTATGACCCGGATGAGGAGGATCAACCTGCGTACTGTTTTCTTGCCCCTGCACCAGAGGAACCAGCTAGCATGGAGGAGGCATTAGCTGGACCAGATAGGGACAAATGGCTAGCTTCCAGGGATGCTGAGTACCAGAGCCTGCTGGAGAATGGGACTTGGGAACTAGTGGTGCTTCCTGAAGGAAAGAAAGCGGTACAATGCAAGTGGGTGCTAAGGATCAAGACTGACGACAAGGGGCAGGTCACCATCTACAAGAGTAGGTTGGTGGCTAAGGGGTTTATGCAGAAGGAGAAGCGGGACTTCAATGAGATCTTTGCTCCCACTGCCAAACCCCCTACCCTTCGTGTCTTGTTGGCAGATGCAGCCGTTAGTGGGAAGTTCATTATCCAGATGGACATATCAACGGCATTTCTCAACGGGATTTTAGAGGAGGAGGTGTTCATGACGCAGCCACCTGGGTATGAGGATGGTACGGGCAGGGTGTGCAAGCTGAAAAAGTCCATCTATGGCTTGAAGCAGGCGCCACGCTGCTGGTACCAGAAGTTGGCAACTGTTTTAGAGGAGATGGGATTCAGGACCAGCAGCTGTGATGAGAGCCTCTTTCTCAAGGGGGAGGGGGAGAAGCTGGTGCTGTTTCTGGTCTATGTGGACGACATTCTTCTCTTTAGCAGCAGCATGAAGGAGGTCCAGAAGGTGCAGCAGCAGCTGATGGAGAACTTCAAGTGCAAGAACCTTGGGGAGGTAAAGTACTACCTCGGGATGCACGTGGAGAGGGATCTGGATCACAGGTGGTTGAAGCTGCACCAGGAGAAGTTCATCAAGGAGCTTGGGGAGAAGTACGGAATTGAGAATGAGCGCAAGGTTGCAACTCCCCTGCCAGCAGAATTCAAGCTTGTGAAAGCTGCAGAGGATGAAGGGGTTGAAGCCGAGGAGCAGCAGCAATTTCAGTCCTTGGTGGGCAGCCTCTTGTATGCAGCAGTTCACACGAGACCCGACATCTCTTTCTCGATTGGGCAGCTGGCTAGGGTAGTGCAGAATCCATCAGAGGAGCAGGTGGATGCAGCTGAGCGTGTGGTGAAGTATCTGAACTCTCACCCAAGCATTGGAGTTCAATACTCCGCATCTGCACAGGTGAAGCAGAAGGGGGTTGAGGTGCTGAAAGAGAAGGGGGAGAGGCTTGGAGAAGGCAAGCTTTTTCTCACTTGCTTTACTGATGCTACGTGGGCCTCTGAGAAGGAGGATTCCTCGTCTGTGGGAGGATACATCTGCGTAGTTGGGGGAGGACCGGTTAGTTGGAGGTCAAAGAAGCAGACGGAGACAGCACTCTCTTCCGTGGAATCAGAGTACATGGCGATGTTCCATGGGGTGAAGGAGGTGATTTGGCTGAGGAGGCTGTTGGAGGAGATTGGCCAGGAGCAAAAGGTTGCTACGCCGCTGTTTTGTGATAGCAAGGGAGCTCTTGGGATGGCCAAGAACGCTGTGCTTCATGGGCTGAATAAGCACATGCGTATCAAGTGGCACTGGCTGCGTAAGGAGGTGAAGAGGGGGACGGTGAATCCGATCTACATCAAGACTCACCAGCAGCCAGCAGACTTCCTCACCAAGAGGCTTGCGGATGAGTCTCATTGGCGTTGTGTGCGCATGAGTGGAATGAGCATGAACTAGTATGGAATGATGGGGATGCAGCCGGCAGGCTGAGGGGGAGTGTGTTGGGTGCAAATTCACATTGCACGACATCCTGCCGTCTGTTTGTACGAGTATGCGTGTGCGAATGCATTTGCGTGTGAATGGTATGTTTGTGTGTTTGTTTGCTTTCGCAATTTTTGCTTGAAGCATTTGCAGGTACTCGCAAAATGTGCGCTTCGGCATAACATTGTACGCGCTATGAACAGTACAAGCAGAAAGGACGAGCTCGCAAAGGAACCCAAGATGGAAGCTTTGCGGTTCAACTTACTTGATTGCGCAGATTCATTTCTATCCAACTCGAAATTGTACTGTTTTGTTTGGTTGACTATAGTGTAGCAGGGCAGGCACTATAGGGGTACAATTTAGGTGAAGGTTGGATGTTGTTTGTCTGTATCTGCATGCTATAGGGCCAGGGGAAACCAGCGGAACCAGCATTTGGCTGAACAGGTTCTGTTTTTAGGACCTGAACCTGGTTGTTGCTTTCCCAGGTTGGAAAAACAGAACCAGAGGTTGTTCACCAACCTATCACCTGCTATTTTGTCCAGCCAGGTTGGTTCTGTTGCTTGGAATTATTTGGGATCATCCCTGGTTGTTCCCAGGTTGATTCCCAAGGTCCTTGCTAGCTAGAGCTATTTATTCCTTCTCTGTTTGTACCTGAATATAGTGAAATTGATTCAAGCGAATTCCTTCCTTGCTGGAATTTCCTTTCTACGCGGTGCGACGGCGGAATGCTACCCGAGTCAACGCTAGTACGCTAGCACTCCAACGCTAGGCTAACGCTGTCCGAGCCATAACTTCGTAATGGCAGAACTTTTCGCGAGGCAACTTGGCTTATTTTAAAGCTCTTAGGGTGAGCTTCGATATAGGAAATTCTCAGCTTAATCCGATCGACGGTCTGCACGATACGCTGCGCGACGCTCAAGGTACTCTTGCTGTTTTGACTAAGTCCCTCTTGATCCCTCTCTCTACAAACTCGGACCCGAGGATAGGGGCTGGTCTTGTACCAGGCACCCAAGGACCCTTGGAGGTGACCCCGAGGAGAGGTTTTAAGTGTGATAAAGTCTTAATAGCTTGAGTTTATTAGGCCCTTACACCAACAACTACGAGCTTCACTCTCTTGACTTCAGCACTTTTTTCCTACAGAGCAGCCTGCACGAGGAGATCTGACTGCGCCGCCCACGTGGCTTCACTAGGTCGTTTCCTCTTGGTACCCAGTGGAACGTCCGGTGGCCAGTCTACGGTCTCCGCCAGGCGCCTCGCGAGTGGCACGACACACTGAGGACTACGCTTGCGGCTCTTGGGTTTGCTCCTTCTACTACTGACCCATCGCTATTTCTACACACCGACACTTCGCTGCCGCCATTCTACATCCTTGTGTACGTCAAGAACTTGGTTTTTGCCACTGCTGAAGCTGAGGCAGTGACTCTAGTGAAGTCGGAGCTGCAGAAGAAACATACGTGCACAGACCTGGGTGAGCTGCACAGCTATCTTGGCTTGCAGATCACCCTGGACAGAGCGCGCCGCACCATCACCCTGACTCAATCACACATAGTGCAGCAAGTCCTTCAGCGCTTCGACATCACGTACTCCTCGCCACTGTCCACTCCTCTGCCTACCGGTCACTCGCTCTCAGCTCTGCCTTTGGATGAGTATGTAGAGCTGAGTGGCTTGTATCCAGAGCTTGTGGGCTGCCTCATGTACCTGATGACCTGCACTCGTCCTAACCTTGCTTACCCTCTTAGCATCCTGGGGACGAGAAGTGAGAATGGAATGAATGAACTATGAAACAGTTGGGTACAAGTACTAACCCTAATTGGGTTGTACCCCTTATGGGCTACCCCACTACAGCCTACACAAATGTATGAGCTATAATGTTCTGACACACCCCCATAGGCAAAGTGGGGGAGAACAAGTGGTCACAAGACCAGTCAAGCAAAGCAAAGCAAGCTCAGGGTGGATCACAAAGTCACCACACAGTCCAAGCACAAGAGTAAGGCCACAAGGCCAGTTCACATGCAAGGTCATATATATAAGGTAAAACAAGCAAGGGCAGGTATAGAAAAGAAGACAGTACAAACAAGATCAAGAAGTGAGCAAGTGAGGCCAGGTAGGCACAAGACCTAGCACAGTACAGAAGCGCTGATGATCACAAGGCGAAAGGGCCTTGGTGAAGATATCAACAGTGTTGGCCTCAGAGGCCACGTAGGTGAGGCGGAGCTGACCACGCTGCTGCAGCTCACGAGACAAGAAGTAGCGGAGAGCAATGTGCTTCATTCTGTGCTCCAGTCTGTGCTCCCGACACAAGGCCAGCATGGCCTTGTTGTCTACGTACAGAACTGGAGGAGAACGAGGCGGCTCTCCTAGGTCAATCAGCAGGTAGGTGAGCCAGCATAGCTCCTGTGCAGCCTGGCCCCTGCGTAGATCTCAGCCTCACAGTTGGAGCCGAGAACAGAGGACGAGCAGGTAGACCGCCACGAAACAGAGCCGGAGCCAAGGCTGAAGGTGTTAACCCTGTGACGACCGCTGCGTAGCCTGGTCGTCAGCCCAAGAAGCGTCAGCATGACCTGTGAGGAGTACTCGACGTCGCCCTCCAAGCACTAGCCCCATGCCCGACGTACTGCACATGTAGCACAACACCCTCTTCGCTGCAGCCATGTGCTCTGGTCGGTGTCTCCCAGTAGCAACATAGCGTGCCAAGATGCTAAGAGGGTATGCAAGGTCAGGTCGTGTGCAGGTCATCAGGTACATGAGGCAGCCAACAAGCTCTGGGTACGGGCCACTCGACTCTACGGACTCATCCGAAGGCAGAGCTGAGAGCGAGTGGCGAGTAGGCAGAGGAGTGGCCTGAGGCGAGGAGTACGTGAAGCCGAAGCGCTGAAGGACCTGCTGCACCATGTGTGACTGAGTCAGGGTAATGGTGCTCTGTGCTCTCTCCCGGGTGATCTGCAAGCCAAGGTAGCTGCGCAGTTCACCCAGGTCTGTGCACGTGTGTCTCTTCTGCAGCTCGGACTTCACGTGGGCGAGTCCAGTAGTGTCAGCAGGGGCAAAGACCAGGTCGTCGACGTACACGAGGATGTAGAACGGCGGCAAAGAGGTGTCGGTGCGTAGAAATAGCGACGGGTCGGCTGTAGAAGGAGCAAACCCAAGAGCCGCAAGTGTAGTCCTCAGTATGTCGTGCCACTCACGGGGCGCCTTGGCGGAGACCGTAGACTGGCCGCCGGAGGCTCCACTGGGTGCCAGGAGGAAACACCCAGTGAAGCCAGGAGGGCGGCGCAGCCAGATCTCCTCGTGCAGGCTGCCCTGCAGGAAAGCAGTGCTGAAGTCAAGAGAGTGAAGCTCGTAGTCGCGCTGAGCGGCTATGTGCAGCAGCATCCGAAGAGTGGTCATCTTCGGGGTGGGAGAGAAGGTATGAAAGTAGTCAACTCCTGCCGCTGACTGAAGCCTCGAGCCACGTAACGCGCCTTGAAGACAGGCGGAGAGCCTGGCGGCCGCTTCACCCTGAAGATTCCACATCCCACTGACGATGTTCGCCCCAGGTGGGGGAACCTCGTCGATGTAGGTGCCTGTGGACTTCCAGGAAGCCATCTCTTGCGTCCATGGCCGACTGCCACTGAGAGGAGTAGGGACCCTCGATCGCCTCAGCGTACGATCGAGGAGTCGGGATGTCTGGTGCACCGGGTCTCCCTCAGGGGTAATCAGCATGGGACACGAGATGGGGCAAAGCAGCCGCAAAGCACTGGAACTCCTCCTGCCTGTCCTCAAGGACGTCCGTGCTAAGAGCACACTCACCCCCGACGGACGGAGGACAGACAGACTCAGACTCAGCATTAAGACTGGCAGCGTAGTCTAGACGACAGTGAGCAGCGAAGTTGACAAGCTCAGCAACGAGAAGCAGACACAGCAGCAGACTCAAAGGAAGGGTCAGTGACGACAGTAGCAAGAAGGGCGCGTGACCGAAGGACTAGCAGCACGAAGGGAGTCAGACTCCGGGTCAGCAAGAGAAGGAAGAGAGGGACTCTGGAGGAGACGGCAACGGGACACGCAACGGAGCAGTGGAAGGACGCAGTGCCATCTGGTGTGTGCCGGGAACCGCAGGAGGACGCGGACGCGCAGTACGACCACTAGTGCGAGCAGCACGAACAGGTGACGCGGGACGGACGGCTCACGACGCTCAGCAAGACCTGTAGTAGGACCAGTGTAGGGAGAAGGAGCAGGGTAGAGGGGAGGGCGGGCAGTAATTGTGACTGCGACTGGACACGCGGTGGACACTCTAGGGGGAGGAGCAGGACCAGTAGAGGGCGGGAGACCAAGAACCTGCTCCAGGAGCGGAACGAAGTACGGCCTCGGCCGCGCAGCGCCTCTAGAACCAACAAGTACGGCACCAGTACCCCCACCGGCAGCACCAGCGCCAGCAGAACCTCCAGCTCCAACAGCGCCAACTCCAGTACCCTCAGAAGCACCAGCGCCAGCAGCACCGCCAGCGCCAACACCCCGAGCAGCTCCAGCTCCAGCAGCACCAACTCCGGTAGGACCATCAGCACCAGTAGAAACACCAGCGCCAACACCCCCAGCAGCTCCAATTCCAGCAGCACCAACTCCAGTAGGACCGTCAGCACCAGCTGCCTCAGCAGCACCCCCAGACGCACCAGCACCAGTAGAAACACCAGCGCCAACACCCCCAGCAGCTCCAGCTCCAGCAGCACGTCTCAAGCGGCGGGCGAACCACACGCGCAGCTCCTGCGGAGAGAGCGGCTTCCCGCCTTGACGAAGTACCGCCGGCGGCCACACGAGCAGAGCCAGCACCCCCAGGCTCCGCACCCCCAGTGTGAGGATCTGGGATCGAGCTCAGAAAAGATGATTCAAATCGAATTGAATGATCACCTGGGTACAACACGAGGCTATATATAGGCTCGACAGAAGGCCCCGTAACCAGGTGTTACGCGAAGGTTCCGCGGGTCGCGAAGCGTCCCGAACAGATCCTTACCAAATTCGGTAGAAGGCAATTCGGTGGCAACCGAAAAGCCAGAATTCGGTGCACGCAACCTAGCTCGGTGCTATAACTATAATAAAATATAGGAAAGCACCTAGCCTAGGAAATCAAGCAATTCATGCATGCATATAATTATCCTATGCTAGAAATAGCATGATAAAGTAGAGGCAAGCAAGCATAGCTGGCATAAGCCGTCGTACTCTCACACGTCCCCCCCTCAAAGCTGGGTGGCGTGAGATACACCCTGCTTGACAAGATAGTCCTTGAGAGCATGGCGTGTGTTGCCCATATCAGCTTCTGCAACCCAACTGTCCTCAGTGGGGTCGTATCCCTTCCAGCATATCTGGAACTCGAGGGTCTTGCCACCGCGGCGCCGATGGGTGAGAACGCGCTCGATCTCGTACTCGGGTTCATCCTGTATGAGAACAGGTGGTGGTGGCGGTAGTTGCCGTCCCTGGAACTGTTGGTTGGGGTCCTTGTAGGGCTTCAGTAGCTGGACATGGAAACCGTTGTGAAGCTTCCATGTATCTGGTAAGCGCAAGCGGAATGTAACTGGTGTCACCTGTGCCTCAACGAGAAAAGGACCACAGAAGCGAGGCCGGAGTTTGGATGGGAGGTGAGACAGGTTCAAGTTGCGTGTGTCAAGAAGCACCTGATCTCCGACTGCTACTGAGTGATCTCGTCGCTGACGATCGGCATACTGCTTCTGGGAGTTCTGCATCGTGGTGAGACGTCGCTGAGTCTTCTCCCATAGCTGCTCCATGGTGGTGACGAAGTCATGTGCGGCTTGGACGTGTGCCGGTGTGGTTGGCTGCTGTGGTGTGAGTGGTTCCTGTCCGGAACATAGGAAGAAAGGAGTTTTCCCTGTGGCCGCATGTGATGCGTTGTTGTAAGCGAACTCTAGGGTCGCTAACTGTGTGTCCCAGTGGCTGACGTCGTCCTTGCAAGCTGTGCGTAGTATCTGTTCAACCACTTGATTGAGTCGCTCTGTCTGTCCGTCAGTCTGGGGGTGGTATGCAGAAGACATTGCAAGCTTTGTCCCATACAGTCCCATGAGCTCCTTCCAGAACTTACTCGTGAATTTGGGGTCTCTGTCTGAGATGAGTGTAGTGGGGATGCCGTGGATGGTGATGATGCGGTCGAAGAAGAGGCGAGAAGTTGCTTCAGCTGTAGCTGTGGCGTTGGTCGGTATGAAGTGACCCATTTTGGAGAACTTATCGATCACCACGAGGATGGAATCATGTCCCCGTGAGGTCGAAGGAAGTCCTGTGATGAAGTCGAGGCTAACGACCTGCCATGGCTGCTCCGGTACGGGTAGAGGCTGAAGTAACCCTGCTTTTTTCTGCTTGCTGCTCTTCATCCGCTGGCACGTGTCGCAAGAGGTGACGAACTGCTGCACGTCTACTGCCATCCCGGGCCAGTAGTAATACTTCGCTATCCCTGCTAACGTCTTGTTGCTCCCGAAATGTCCCGCGTAAGGTACGTCGTGAAACTCCTCCAATAGGATCTGCCGTAGCGGGGCGTAATTCGGTACCCAAATCTTTCCTGAACCCTTCCTTACAGCTAAGTCTTTCTCCCACTGTAATAGCTTCTTGGTCTGTGCTGTAGCAATCTCTGCGTCCACGGAGTACCCATGTTGGAATAGACCCTTCAGCAGAGGGTTCATCCCGTCGAGCTGGATGCCTGCGACATGTCCGGGGCGGCTCAACGCGTCTGCCTTGTTGTGTAGCCCGGGCTTGTAGACGATGTCGTAGTGGAAGTGAGTTTCCAGGAAGTCCACCCACCGCACCTGTCGTCGTGAGAGTGTCGGCTGTGACTTCAGGTATTTGAGACTGCAGTGGTCAGTATAGACTGTAGTCTTGGCTCCCTCTAGGTAACACCTCCACGCCTTGAAGGCTATGACTATCGCTAAGGCTTCCTTGTCGTGAATGGGGTAGTTTAGTTCTGCTCCGTGTAGCTTCTTACTGAGGTAGGCGATGGGCTGCAAACCGCGTTCGTGATGCTGCATCAGTACTGCTCCGAATGCTTGGTCACTAGCGTCTGCTTCCACCACGTAGTCTCTGTCTGGATCCGGTAGGATGAGTACTGGCGCTGTAGTCAGTGCTGTCTGTTTGTTCAGTGCGCGGTAGTCGATGCACATCCGTAAACTACCGTCTGGCTTTGGAGTGAAGAGAACTGGTGCACCGTAGGGAGAGGTGGATGGGTGGATCAGTTGTCTGTCTAGTAGATACTCTATCTGTTTTTCATGTCTGTCAGTTCAGTTGGACTCAGTCGGTATGGTGCACGTGAGACGGGTTTCGCACCTGGTTCCTCCACGATCTCGTGCTCGTGGGTGCGTGCTGGAGATACGCCTGTGGGTAGGTCGTCGGGCATTATATCCTTGTACTGCTCCAAGACCTCCTCCTCTGCTGCTGCTATAACCAGTGCTAAGTAACCCGTGTTACTCTCGTTCACTGTCCGTTCGAACCGTGCCAGTGTCGTTTCAGGAACGCTCCCTGTATCCGTCAAGCTTCGCAGCTCCACTCGTTTCCCGTTGTTGTAGATGCACACCTTGCTGTTGACCCAATCGATCTCGGGGTTGAACTGCTTCAGGAAATCTCGCCCCAAGATAAAATCTAATCCCTTGATGTTTGTGATCGGCAACGTCGGCTTCCACCTCAAAGCCCCTATCTGCAGCTGCAGTGTTGACTTTCCGTGGATGGGAAGCTTCGTACCGTCCACCATCGTTGCTGTAAACTGGGTTTCTTCTTAGGATTATCCAATTTTCTCCAACGTCCCGCGGTCGCACACCGAGTGGGACGCACCACTGTCCACCAGGGTCTGGAGGCGACGCCCGTTGCAGATCACCTCGAGTACTAGTGGTTGCTGCTGCTCCGAGTATCCGTAGATGGTATCGCTTATAGGATCGTAGGGTACGTCGAATATGTTATCCCTGGGTCCTGCACTCAAAGATGCAGCTTCAGTATCAGTTTTCTACTGAGAAAGGTTAGAAGGATTTATCCGAGGCCGATTCGGCTTCTCTTGGGCCTGGAACCTTCCACTAAGCCTTTGCAGCTGTGTAGGCTTCATCTGTGGGGAACAGGGAGCCTTTAAACAGTGCTGCTGGGAGAGAATATTAACTCCTCGGAACGCTCGACCCGTATTAGCGCTCTGGAGTTGGGTCCCCATAATACCCGGTACCGGTTTAATTTCTGACTCTCCCTTAATAAAGGCTTGAAACCCACGAGAAGTAATATTCTTACTTGTCGGGGTATACGGCTGGAGTTTCCCGGTCGGTGCAGGGTCTTGTTTCGCGGATCCTCCATTAGTCTCGGCGATTTCCCCTGGTGCCGGCTGGTCGTGACGTTTTAAATTTGCGCCACCATATTCTCCTTTTTTCGCCCTCTCCGAAGTTGCCACGTTGTCCGTTTTCTGCTTCGGGGGTGCCGCACTGTTCTTGTCCTTCAGCTCCGCACACCTTCTCTTCATTTTCCAACACGCCAAGATACGATGTCCTGTAGCGCCGCAAAATTTGCACGTCTCATTATTTGCTAGCCGCTGCTCCACATCGCCCTCGTCGTTCTCCATCGGGTCGGCAGTCGTGGGTGGTGCCAATCGCCCCATGCCACTAGTTGGCTTGTTGCGTCGTGTTCCGTAGTAGCTACTGTTCAACGTGTCAAACTGTTCGATCAGTGCTGCCGGAACCTGCGCCCACGTCCCCTCGCCTTGGACTATTCTGTTGTTGATCCACTCTAGAGCTGGGCCTCGTAACAGTGTTGCTGCGAGCCGTATGCGCATTGCGTCTTTTGTCGGGGTCGTGCATCTAACGGCTTCGAAGTAAATTTCGAGTTCAGCTACAAATCGACGAACGTCGTTCCTTTTTACTGTAGGATCGAACGCCTCCGGTAGCCTCAGCTTCACTGCTTCGAGGTTAACTGTAGCTGCTGCCGTTGTCGCATGTAGAATTGTCGGTGTTGCCGCTGCTGTTGCTGCTACTGTTGTCGCTGCTGCTGTGGCGGTTGCCGACTGGTTCGCAATGAGTTTTTCAAGTTGTGGGAGCGCTGCACATATTTGCTTATGCTCAGCACGTAACTCCGCGATTTTCTGTACTAAAATATCTCTTTTTTCCCTCCATTTGGCGATTTACAGGAAGATGCGCGACGAAAATAATTGAATTCAAGGGGCTGGTCGACTTACTGCGAGTCAAATTGACTGTAGAATCGACGAGCGCGAATTCTGTAGGTTGCGTAAATCTCCCTTAGGCGAAATTCGCGTCCGATCTTGGCCGTTGAGGAGAAAATCGATCCGACGCACCAAATTCCAACTTTTTTGGGCGAAATTCTCTGGGCCGTTGAGATGAAACTCGATCGAACGGTCGAAACTCCAACCTTTCCACCAGTAAATCTGAGGGGTGTTCGAAAACCGAATCGAGGGGGACTTAGAAAAATTGCGCAGAACTGGTTTTACATACCCGTATCGGCGCTTTCGTCGTCGCCCCCGCGGTTTTTAAAGGCCGGAACTAAGCGGTTGAAGACCTCGCGTGTAAACCCGCTCTGATTACCAAGTGTGAGGATCTGGGATCGAGCTCAGAAAAGATGATTCAAATTGAATTGAATGATCACCTGGGTACAACACGAGGCTATATATAGGCTCGACACAAGGCCCCGTAACCAGGTGTTACGCGAAGGTTCCGCGGGTCGCGAAGCGTCCCGAACAGATCCTTACCGAATTCGGTAGAAGGCAATTCGGTGGCAACCGAAAAGCCAGAATTCGGTGCACGCAACCTAGCTCGGTGCTATAACTATAATAAAATATAGGAAAGCACCTAGCCTAGGAAATCAAGCAATTCATGCATGCATATGATTATCCTATGCTAGAAATAGCATGATAAAGTAGAGGCAGGCAAGCATAGCTGGCATAAGCCGTCGTACTCTCACACCCAGACTCAGCACCCCCAGGCTCAGCACCTCCAGTCACAGCACCCCCAGACTCAGCACCCCCAGACCCGGCACCCGCAGACGCGGCACCCGCAGGCTCAGCACCTCTAGCAGCACCAGAGTCTACAGCTACCTCGACAGGCTCGACTGCGTCTACCTGGGACACACCTGAAGGGGCAGGACCCTGAGGAGGGAGGGGGTCTACCTGAGTAGCACCTGGCGCAAGGAAGAGCGGCGGCGGGGGGAGGGGCGCAGTGCAGTAGGGGAAGAGACGGTAGTAAGGCACCGACTCGTCAAAGGTGACGTCCTGGGAGGACAGAACACATGGCGCGTGGTGGGGTGGTAAAACTGCCAGCCAGGCGCGTCAGGGGGGAAGCCAAGGAAGACGCAAGGAACAGCACGGGGGGACAGCTTGTCCGCAGACAAGTCGCGGACAAACGCCCGAGATCCCCAGACCCGAAACGCAGACGCATCGCCAACCTTCCCTGTCCACCGCAAGGCGGGGGAGGTCTCTGGCAAGGAGACTCGGGGCTGAAGGTTGAGCTGATGCGCGGCGTACTGAACCGGAAACGGCAACAGATAATGGGGGGCAGCCGCATGCATCATGGACGCACGCGCGACGTCCATGACCATGCCAATGCGGCGCTCAGCAATCCCATTTTGCTGTGGAGAGGCCGGAAGCGTGAAGGTCTGGCGGATGCCCTGTGCCCGACAGAAGGCTCCCAGACGGGCAGAGGAAAACTCCCCTCCTCTGTCCGAGTGCAGACGCAAAACAGGAAAGTCCGAGCCGAAACTCTCTCTGAGCTGGAGACGAGCTGCGCGGATCCAGCCGATCAACACCTCAGTGACGTCACCCTTGCTGTGCAAGGGGAAGACTATGGTGTAACGCGAGTAGTCGTCAACGACCAGCAGAAAGTACCGCTCTCTCCCCTGCCCACTGACGCGGGCTGGGCCCCACACGTCCATGTGTAGAGTCTGCAGCGGAGCCTCTGTCGGAGGAAACTCGGAGGAGTGAGGGTCGGCGCGCTGTCGCCCCTCGACGCAGGGGACGCAGGTAGGGCCAGGCCCCGGAGGAAGGGGAGCGAGAGACCAAGGAAGACCAGAGACAAGGACACGGGAGGCCATGCCTCGGAGACGAGGCAAGGAGGGGTGACCAAGGCGGTGGTGCCAAAGGAGAGTCTGGTGGGACAGCAGACGACACGAGCAGGGGGCAGACTCAGGACCAGACCTGGACGCCGCAGCAAACACCTGACTCGACGCAGCTACCTCGGCAGACTCAGCAGTAGGAGGAGACTCAGCAGAAAGGGTGTACAGGCTAGACCCTGGCCGACGGGTGAACGTGGCCAAGTGTCGGCCTGTCCGAGCACACCTGCAGTGGGTCACTCGCTGACTCGCAGGAGTGAACTGGTCAACCCCTCGATCCTGTAGGTCCGCTCCACTCACCAAGCTCGTAGAGAACGAGGGGAGGTAGAGACCAGACAGGGAGCCTGAGGGGGCTGCAGGGCACGGAAGGACAGTGGAGAAGCTAGCAAGGACAGGACCCGCAGAGGGGTCTGCCAGGGAGACTGCAACCGGTCGACTAAGCGGCGTAAGAGTGGTGCGGTCTCGAAAGAAGGAGCGGGACGCACCCGAGTCCAGGGTGAAGGTGTGGAAGGCCTGAGCCGACGTAGTACCTGAGAGAGCAGACTCACCAGCACCTGGGGCGGCAGACGCAGTGGCACCTGGGGCAGCAGACGCACTAGCACCTAGAGCAGTAGTCTCACCAGCACCTAGCGCAGCAGCCTCAATGCCCGGGTCAGGCGGTACACACAGGTTACGGGCACCCTCAACACTATCAGCAACAGCATACATGGCAGCAAGAATAGCATCAAAGTCAAGATCAAAGATAGCAACCCTGGCCTTAGCCAGATCTCCCAAGCGAGGGATCTCTGACGCCTCAGGGAACTGGCGACGCCACGCGTCCGTCAGGCGACCAAAGCAGCGCTGGGTGGAGTGTGGACCCCCGCACTGCTCACCAGTGCAGTCGCCGGTACAGGGAACGTAAGAGCAGGGACCAAAACCCCCACCGCGCTGGCGTGCAGTGTACCACTCACGAAGCTGCTGAGGGGACAGGGTCACACCACTCCGCTGCTGCTGCTGGCGCTGACCACCACCGGCGCCACTCCTCGACGCAGAGTCGCGACTCGCTCCACCACCGCCGCCTCCGCCGCCGCCGCCGCCTCCGCCGCCTCCGCCGCCTCCTCCACCTCCGCCTCCTCCACTACCTCCGCCGCCTCCGCTCCCTCCGCCACCTCCACCGCCTCCGCCGCCTCCACTGCTGCCGCTGCCGCCGCCGCCACCCCCAGCACCACTCCCACCACCACCCCCACTCCCTCCACCGCCTCCACCACCACCTCCACCGCCCCCTCCACCTCCTCTAGTGCCCTTGCCCCCCTTGCCCTTGCCGGTGCGGCGTCTCCCGCTCGGGGCAGACGCAGCGCCGACCGACTCGAAACCAACGAGGTCGGCCACAGCAGCAGAGGCAACAGAGGGCAAGAGGGGGGAGGGAGAACACCCCTCAAAGACGGGGGTGCGAGGGTCACCACGAGAGGCTCCTACAGCGACTATGCTCTTCTCTATCGCTAGGAGGGCCTTCTCGAGGAGGTCAACGGTGAGAGTGGTGGGGCAAACAGAGAGGAAGTGGTCCTTGACTAAATGGAGAGAGTCAGGGAGACGGGTGACTATGTAGTAGAGGGTGATGTACATGGGGGGGGGGGTTCTTGGCGCAGAACTCAGCAGGAAGCGCAGCGCGGTAGCGAGTGTCACTAGTGCGGAGGTGCGTAATGAGGTCAGCAACAGTGGGAAAGGCAGCAAGGTCAGGGAAGAGGTACGGTAGCATGAGGCGGCTCAGTGCAGCAGTGGCAGGGGAAGAGTAGCGTGCAACTACAGCGTCGTACAAGGTCTGAGCACTCTTGTACTGGCTAAAGTGTGCACGCTCAGTGGTCGGTCAGTGGCGGCGCACAGCAAGGCGAGCAGCAGCGTCACGTGTGGCCCACTGTGAGCGAATAGTGGCGTCAGCATCAGCAGCGGGGGCAGGGGAGGCACCAGAAGTGAGGTCAAACAGGGAGAGGCCGTCTGCCCTATCGCGCTGCAGGAAAAGCTGCAGATCATCTACCCAGACCTCAAAGTCCACTGCCCGACCCTCAGCGTCAAAGGTGAGAACGCTAGGGGAAGCCATAACAGCCGGAGGCAGGGCAGTGCAGTGGCAGAGACTGTGCTCTTACCAGGTAGGTGGAGCGATCGGGCTGCTCGGCGGCTCGGCTGTCGGGCGACTCAGCTGCAGGGCGGCTCGTCTGCTGGGCGGCTCGGCTGCTGGGCGGCTCTGCTGCTGGTGCGGGGCGGCTCGGCTGTCGGGCGGCTCGGCTGCTGGGCGGCTCGGCTGCTGGGCGGCTCGGCTGCACGGTGCTGGGCGGCTCGGCTGTTGGGCGGCTCGGCTGCTGGGCGGCTCGGGAGGTCGGGCGGCTCAGGAGGCCGGCGGTTCGGCTGCTCGGCGTTGCGGGCGCTGGGAGGCGGGGTCGCAGGTGGTGGCGAGGTCGCAGGTGGCGGTGGGCCGCAATGGTGGGCGGGGCCGCGGTGGCGACGGGGCCGAAGTGGGGCCTAAGTGGGGCCGTAGAGGGGCCGACGGGGCCGAAGTGGGGCCGTAGCGGGGCCGCAGCGGGGCCTAAGCGGGGCCGAAGCGGGGCCGTAGCGGGGCCTAAGCGGGGCCGTAGCGGGGCCGTAGCGGGGCCGTAGCGGGGCCGACAGGGCCGTACGGGGCTGTAGCGGGGCCTAAGCGGGGCCGACGGGGCCGTAGCGGGGCCGTAGCGGGGCCGTAGCGGGGCCTAAGCGGGGCCGACGGGGCCGTAGCGGGGCCGTAGCGGGGCCGTAGCGGGGCCTAAGCGGGGCCGTAGCGGGGCCGACGGGGCCTAAGCGGGGCCGTAGCGGGGCCGTAGCGGGGCCTAAGCGGGGCCGACGGGGCCGTAGCGGGGCCGTAGCGGGGCCTAAGCGGGGCCGACGGGGCCGTAGCGGGGCCGTAGCGGTGCCTAAGCGGGGCCGTAGCGGGGCCGACGGGGCCTAAGCGGGGCCGTAGCGGCCTAAGTGAGGCCGTAGAAGGCGGCTCGAGGGGCAGTAAGGGCGGCCAATAGGGGCCACTAAGGCGGCTCGAGGTGCTACTCGGGTTAGGAGCTAAGCGCTCTCCGGGCAGGGAAGGAAAAAAAGTTCGTGGTGGGCCCTAGGCAGTATTCCCAGTCGGGAACCTGCTCGATACCATGACAAGAAGTGAGAATGGAATGAATGAACTATGAAACAGTTGGGTACAAGTTCTAACCCTAATTGGGTTGTACCCCTTATGGGCTACCCCACTACAGCCTACACAAATGTATAAGCTATAATGTTCTGACACCTGACACGCTATGTTGCGCTCGGGAGACACCGACCAGAGCACTGGAAGGCAGCTAAGAGGGTGATGCGCTATTTGTGCAGTACGTCGGGCATGGGGCTCGTGCTTTGAGGACGGGGTCCAGTTGTCTTTACTGGTCGCGCAGACGCTTCTTCGGTTGACGACTTTGCTACGCAGCGGTCGTCACAGGGATACACCTTCAGCCTTGGCTCCGGTTCTATTTCGTGGCGGTCTACCCGCTCGTCTTTTGTTCTCAGCTCCAGATGTGAGACTGAGATCTACGCAGGGGCCATGGCTGCACAGGAGCTACGCTGGCTCACCTACCTGCTGACTTACCTGGGAGAGGCACCTCGTTCTTCTCCAGTTTTATACTTCGACAACAAGGCAATGCTTGCCTTGTGTCGCGAGCAGAGACTGGAGCACAGAACGAAGCACATTGCTCTTCGCTACTTCCTTCCTTGAGAGTTGCAGCAGCGTGGTCAGCTTCATCTTGTTTACGTGGCCTCTCAGGCCAACACTGCTGATGTCTTCCCCATGGCACTTCAGCCTTGTGATCATCAACGGTTCTGTGCTGTTCTAGGCCTTGTGCCTACTTGGCCTCACTTGCTCACTTCCTGACTTTGCTTGTACTGTGATCTATATATTTATACCTGCATGCTTACACTTGCTAGGATGTGATCATTGTCCTACTTGTTCTTCTATATATACATAACTCTGCATGTGAACTGGCCTTGTGGCCATTTGCTGGTGCTCAAAATGTGTGGTGGCGTTGTGATCCACCCTGGGCTTGACCTTGCTTAGTTCTCTTGCTTGTCCCCCACTTTGCCTATAAGGGTGTGTCAGAACTATGCTGTAGGCTGTAGTGGGGCACTCCTTATGGGGCAGAGCCCAATTAGTTTTTCATATACAAACCCCGTACTACTGTGTTTCTAGTCATTCTTGGTTCCTAGATTCTGACAACGCGCATTGCCATAAAAGGCACCGCGCATATAACCGACCAATTAAGCGCGGTCATTAAAGGTCTCGTGCATTGACGCCTAGGCATTGCAGTTATTCACGGAAATATATGATCGGGCATTAATATAAAATGCGCCCGACCATAAATTGCCACGCATGATTGGTCAATTATATGCACGTCCAATCAGGCGCGATCATATAGGGTCACGCTGTTACAAAGTAAGGAATGAGAATGACTAGAATGAGAACAGTAGAATGTTTGTATAGGCAAAACCTAACAGGGCTCTACCCCATAAGGAGTGCCCCACTTACAGCCTACAATATAGTTCTGACACACCCTCGTAGGCAAAGTGGGGGACAAACAAGAGAACAAATCAAGGTCAAGCTCAAGGTGGATCACAACGTCACCACGCATTCTGAGCACAAGCAAAAGGCCACAAGGCCAGTTCACATGCAGAGTTATATATCAAGGTGAAAAAGCAGTACAGTGATCTCAACCTCACAAGTGTAAGCATGCAGGTGCAGGAATATATAGATCACAGTACAAGCAAAGTCACGAGGTAAGCAAGTGATGCCAGGTAGGCACAAGACCTAGCATAATACAAAAACGCGGATGATCACAAGGCTGAAGTGCCTTGGTAAAGATATCAGCAGTGTTGGCCCGAGTGGCCACGTAAGCAAGACAAAGCTAACCACGCTGCTGCAACTCTCGAGAAAGGAAGTAGCGTAGAGCAATGTGCTTCGTTCTGTGCTCTAGTCTGTGCTCCTGGACACAAAGCAATCATGGCCTTGTTGTCGACGTACAGAACTGGAGGAGAACGAGGCGCCTCTCCCAAGTCGGTCAGCAGGTAGGTGAGCCAGCGTAACTCCTGTGCAGCCATGGTCCCTGCGTAGATCTCAGCCTCACAACTGGAGCTGAGAACAAAAGATGAGCGGGTAGACCGCCATGAAACAGAGCCGGAACAAAGGCTGAAAGTGTAACCCTGTGACAATCCCTGCATAGCCAAGTCGTCAACCCAAGAAGCATCTGCATGACCAGTGAGGACAACTCGAGCCCGTCCTCCAAGCACGAGCCCCATGCCCGACGTACTGCACAAGTAGCGCAACACCCTCTTAGCTGCATCCATGTGCTCTGGTAGGTGTCTCCCAGGAGCAACATAGCGTGCTAGGATGCTAAGAGGGTAAGCAAGGTCAGGTCGAGTGCAGGTCATCAGGTACATGAGGCAACCCACAAGCTCTGGGAACGGGCCACTCGGCTCTACGGACTCATCCGAAGGCAGAGCTGAGAGCGAGTCGCGAGTAGACAAAGGAGTGGACTGTGGCGAGGAGTTCGTGAAGCTGAAGCTCCGAAGGACCTGCTGCACCATGTGTGACTGAGTCAAGGTAATGGTGCACCGTGCTCTGTCCCGGGTGATCTGCAAGCCAATATAGCTGCGCAGCTCACCCAAGTCTATGAACGTGTGTCTCTTCTACAGCTCCAAGTATACTTGGGCCAGTCCAGCAGTGCCAGCAGTAGCAAAGACCAAATTGTTGACGTACACGAGGATGCAGAATGGCGGCAGAGTAGTGTCGGTGCGAAGAAACAGCGACGGGTCAGCAGTGGAAGGAGCAAACCCAAGAGCCGCAAGCGTAGTCCTCATTGTGTCGTGCCACTCATGAGGAGCCTGGCGGAGACCGTAGACTGGCCACCGGAGGCTCCACTGGGTGCCAGGAGGAAACGACCAAGAGAAGCCAGGTGGGCGGCGCAGCCAGATCTCCTTGTGCAGGCTGCCCTGTAGGAAAGCTGTGCTGAAGTCAAGAGAGTGAAGCTCGTAGTCACGTTGAGCGAAAACGTGCAACAGCACCAGAAGAGTGGTCATCTTTGGGGTAGGGGAGAAGGTCTGAACGTAGTCAACTCCTTGTCGATGACTGAAACCTCGAGCAACATAACACACCTTGAAGACAGGCGGAGAACTCGTAGGCCGCTTCACCCTGAAAATCCACATGCCATCGATTATGTTCGCCCCGGGTGGGGGAACCTCGTCAACATAAGTGCCTGTGGACTTCTAGGAAGCCATCTCTACGCCCATGGTTGTCTGCCACTGAGAAGAGTAGGGACCCTCTATCGCCTCTACGTAAGAGCGCGGGGTCGGGATGTCTGGTGCGTCCGGGTCTCCCTCAGGGGCAATCATCATGGACACGAGATGAGGTAAAGCAGCGGCAAAACACTGGAACTCCTCCTGCCTGTCCTCAAGGACGTCCGTGCTAACAGCACACTCACCCCCGACGGACGGAGGACAGACAGACTCGGACTCAGCAACAAGACCAGCGGCGTAGTCTAGACGACAGTGAGTAGCAAAGTCGACAAGCTGAGCAACAAGTAGACAGTGGTTGCGAACGGCTAGGCGAGCAGCATCGTTACGGGTAAGCCACTGTGACCGAGTCGCACTGTCAGCTGTGGCGTTAGGGGTGGGCGAGGTGCCAGAAGTGAGGTGAAATAGCGAAGTACCGTCCTTAGAGTCTGTCAGCAGGAACAGCTGTAAGTCGTCTAGCCACGCATTGAACTCTATCGGGCGGCCCTCCGAATCGAAGGTGAGAATGTTGAGAGTGGCCATAGCGGGCAGAGCAGTCGGGCGCGCTAGCAGCAGAGCAGCATGCTAGCAGCAGTGCACCAGTGAGCGCGCTAGCAGCAGTGCAGCAGTGAGCGGCGCGTGGTAAGGCAGGGTGTGCACGGCAGGACAGGGCGCGCGGCAGAGCAGGGCGCGTAGCGGCGCGGCGCGCGGGAAGGGCAGGGCGCGCGGCGCAGGGGCGCGGGCAGGGCAGGGCGCGCAGTGGCGCGGCGCGCAGACAGGGCAGGGTGCGCAGCGGCGCGGCGCGCGGGCAGAGCAGAGCGCGTGGCGGCTCGGCGCGCGGGTAGGGCAGGGCGCACGGCGGCGCAGCGCACGGGCAGGGCAGGGCGCTCGGCGGCGCGGCGCGCGGGCAGGGCAGGGCGCACGACACGGGCAGCGCGCGGGCAGAGCTGGGCGCGCGGCGGCTCGCCGCGCGGGCAGGGCAAGGCGCGTGACGGCTCGGCGCTCATGCAGGGCGTGCGCGGCGGCGCGACGCGCGGGCAGGGCAGGGCGTGCTGCAGTAGGCGGCGCGCGACTCAGCAGGGCGCGCTGCAGCAGGCGGCGCGCGAGCAAAGCAGTTTGCGCTGCTGCTGGCAGCACAGGGCAGGGAAGGGCAGGGTAGGGTAGGACAACGCGATTACACTAGCGCGACGGTTGGGGTAGCGCTACTCGGTGGGCCCTAAGAAATTGGTTCTAGGCTAGGACCTGCTCTGAAACCATGTCAGAATAACGAACAGGAATGAATGAACTAGCAGCAGGATGGGTACAAAGTAGGAAACCCTAATTTGGGTTGTACCCCATATGGGCTACCCCACTACAGTCCACACAATAGGCAGCATGTATGTTTCACAAAATTGACAGTCCACATGTACTCCACAAAATGCGCATTTCGGTTTATAGCAACGGCGTTTACAAGGCTGCACGTTCAAAACTCGATATGCTAACTCGTAATCTCTATAAATAAAAGCGAACGGATTGTTATCAAACAAACGCCACCAAAAAAAAAAATTGTGATAAATATAGTGAAACAGAGTGTTTTACTCTACGAGACACATATTTAAGAATCTTAAGATTTGAAGCTAAATTAAGATACAAAAATTACAATATCAAATTTTGATAATATCATTTTTCTAATATAAAATCTTGAAATCTGCATTTAGAAATCAAAATTTTGATATATCAAATTATGTATTACATGCATTGTTAAAATTGCTTATCTTAAGTTTTTGACCGGTAGCTGATTTATATCATACACTTAGATAATAATCCAATTCAATCAATTTGAATGAATGGACTGATTTTGTAAATTGCTACATGTTCTTTATAGTTTCCGTAAGATGCTTGCTATTATTTGTCAAACTATATCTCTGCTAGTTCTATGTAGGCTATAGTAGGGTAGCCTATATGGGATACAACTCAATGTTAGGGTTAATACTTGTACCCACAACTCATTCAATGCAGTCATTTTCCGACTTGCTATCTGGACATGGTTTCAGTGCAGTAGGTCCGTAGGACCGTTTTTTTGCGGGCCCACCATATTTAGCGACCGACTTCGGTTACCGTGTTACCCCACTACCCTGCGTCGCGCTGCCCCGCGCACGCCGTGCCCTGCTGTTGCGATACATATTTATATGTATGTTTATAACTGCCTATAGCATTAGCTTTAGTGTAGTTATGCCTTCTTACATTGGTGGTGCACCTTCTCTATGTTCTTTTGCTATATGTTCTTGCAAACCTATAGTGAAACATTCCATTCTCGATTCTCTTTGGTACAACCACCTAGACACCCACTTGGCCTAGGCTACTAAGCCTAGGCCCTTAGTAAACTCCGGTTCCTAGACTAAGTTCGTTTCGTAACACCTGCCCTGCGTCGCGCTGCTCTGCGCACGCCCTGCCTTGCCCTGCGTCGCACTGCCTAGCGGACGCCCTGCCCAGCCCTGGCTCATGTCACCTTGCGCCAGCGCCCTGCCCTGCGCCAGCGCCCTGTCCTGCTCGTGCGCCCTGCCCTACGCCCGCGCTGCTGCCCTGTGCGTCACGCCCTACGGCAGCCCGTGCGTCGCGCGCTGCTGTCCCGCGTGTCACACCCTACGGCAGCCCGCGAGTCGCGCGCTGCTGCCCTGCGCGTCGCGCTCTGCTGCAGCCCATGCGTCGCGCCCTGATGCCCCGCGCATCACGCCCTACAACAGCCCGCGAGTCTCGCGCTGCTGCCCCGCGCGTCGCGCTCAGCTGCAGCCCGCGCGTCACGCCCTGCTGCCCTACGCGTCGCGCCCTGCTGCAGCACGTGCGTCGCGCCCTGCTGCCCTGCACAGCACGTGCCCTGTTGCCCGCGCCGCCCAAGCCGAGCCGAGCCGCCCTACCTGGCCCGATCCGCCCTGCTGCTCGTGCTACTACTGCTGTTGGTGGAGGTGCTGCTAGGAGTGCTCGAGGTGATGCAGCCTAGCTTCACCGAGCCGCTCTGCTGCTCTTACTACTGCTGCTACTCTTCGTGCTACTACCTTCACTCCGTACTGCCCTAGAGGTCGCGCTCCTCCTAGCTTGCCCGCCATGACTTCACTCTATAGTAACGGTGGGAGTGGTGACGGCGGTGGTGGCAGTAGTGGGAGTGGTGGCGGTCGTAGTAGCAGTCAATGTGGCGCTGTTTGGTGTGGAGTTTCTGGCGGTGGCCAGATGCAGCTACGGTAGCGTCCGACCCTTACGTCCCAGCAGCTTCGTGAGTGGCTTTACCAGCATGGGACGTCTCCGAGTCTGGTCATTGCGCGTACGTCATTCGCACAGGTCGTCAAGCTGGTCAGATCTGTGGGACACCTGTTCACGCACAGTCCCGCTGCTTTGCCTATTTGAGTGACGACTGGCACGCAGAGTTTGGCGACGAGGCTGAGATCCCCCACTGGCATGAGCTGCTTAGGTCAAGCGTTGATGTCTTTGCCTTAGACTATGACGCCATCCTTACTTCTATGTATGCTTTGCCTGGTGGTGCTGAGGGTGACTGTTACCTGTGTGTGCAGTACGACCCCGGTATAGAGGTTGCTACAGTAGGTGGTAGTGAGGTTGCTGCCTTAGGTGCTAGCGAGTCTACTCTCTCAAGTACTGCGCCTGCTGAGGTGTTGCACACCTTCACGCTTGATTCAGGTGCTTCCCGATGTTTCTTTCGCGACAATACCAAACTCACGCCACTCCCTACACCTGTTGCAGTGTCTCTGGCTGACCCCTCAGGGGGCCTAGTTCTTGCACGGTCCTCCACTGTGCTTCCGTGCCCGGCGGTTCCGTCTGGCTCACTGTCACGTCTTCACCTCCTCTCGTTCTCTACGAACCTGGTGAGCAAGGCAGTCCTCCTGGATGCATGGGTTGATACCTTTACCCCTGGAGGACAGCGTGTGGTGATCTGTACGTGCTCCCGGTCTGGCCGTCACCTGGCCACGTTCACTCGACGGCCAGGGTCGAGTCTTTGCACACTGACTACTGAGTCCCCTCAGATAGCTGCTACTGGTCAGGTGTCTGCGTCAGGTCAGGTAGCCTCCCCTTGTGAGTGTCGCTCTCTGTCGCACCAGACTCTTCTCTGGCACCACCGCCTGGGTCACCCTTCCTTGCCACGTCTCCGTGGCATGCACCGTCACCTCCTAGTGTCTGGTCTTCCCAGGTCTCTCCCTCCCCTCCCTGCCTCCCCTGCACCGCCCTGCCTTCCTTGTGTCGAGGGGCGGCAGCGCGCCGCTCCTCACTCCTCCTCGTTTCCCCGGACATAGGCTCCTCTGCAGACCCTCCACCTGGACATGTGGGGCCCAGCCCGCGTTCGTGGACAGGGCGGTGAGCGGTACTTTCTGCTGGTTGTCGACGACTATTCACGTTACATCACAGTCTTCTCCTTGTGCACCAAGGAGGTCCCTGCTGTCCTGATCCCTTGGATCGGAGCAGTTCGTCTTCAACTCCGCCGGAGGTTCCGCCAGGACCTTCCTGTCCTGTGTCTGCACTCCGACAGAAGTGGTGAATTCACCTCCAACTTCTTACGGGCCTTCTGTCAGGGGGAGGGCATCGAGTAGTCGTTCACACTTCCGCGCTCACCGCAGAAAAATGGGGTTGCTGAGCGCCGCATTGGCTTGGTCATGGAGATCGCGCGTACCTCCTTGATCCATGCAGCGGCTCCCCATTTTCTGTGGCCGTTTGTGGTCTGGTACGCCACGCAGCAGCTCAACATCTGGCCCCATGTCTCCTTGTCGGAGACCTCGCCCACACTGCATTGGACGGGAGAGGTTGGCGATGCGTCGCATTTCCGAGTCAGGGGTGCTCGTGCCCTTGGCCGTAATATGTCCGCGGACAAGCTCTCCTCCCGCACCATTCCCTGTGTCCTCCTTGGCTTTGTCCCTGTCGCGCCTGGCTGGCAGTTCTACCACCCCACCTCGCGCCGAGTCTTCCCCTCTCAGAACGTCACCTTTGACGAGTTGGTTCCTTTCTACCATCTCTTCCCCTACCGCACTACCCCTCTCCCTCCCCCGCCGCTTTTCCTCGCTCCAAGTCCCCCTCAAGTAGACCCCCCCCCCCCCCTCAGGGTCCTCCCCCTCAGGTGTGTCTCAGGTAGACCCACTCCCCTTGTCTGAGCCTGTAGAGGTCACTAGCAACTCAGGTGCTGCTACGGGTGGTGCTGCTCGGGGAACTGCGTTTGGGGGTGCTGAGCCTGTGCGTGAGGTGCTGGGGGGTGCGGAGCCTGGGGGGTGCGAAGCCTGGGGGTGCTGAGCCTACAAGTGCGGAGCCTGGGGTGCTGAGCCGGAGGGTGCTGAGTCTGGGGGTCTCTCTTCACGACGGGGGCCTCTCTCACCACACTAGCTACGAGAGTGGCTGGCGTGGCGTACCCGCCTAAGGAGTCGTGCTGCTGCTGCTGGAAGTGCTGCGTTTGGAGTTGCTGGAGCTGCTCGTCGTGGAGGCGCTGGGGGTGCTGGCACTGAGGGTCCTGGAGGTGCTCGTACCGGAGGTACTCGAGCTGCCGCGGTCCGTGGTGCTGGAGGCACTGGAGCTGGAGAGCCGCGCGTTGGAGTTCGAGACCTTGGAGCTGGAGGTGCTGGCCCTTGAGGTGCTGGCCCCGGGGATACTGAGTCTGTTGGTGCTGAGCCTAGGGGTGCTGATTCTGCTGGAGGACCTCCTGGTGCCGCGTTGCAGCGATCACCTCTCTCACCACGGCAGCTGCGCGAGTGGCTTGCATCGCGCACCCGCCTTCGGAGTTGCGCGGCCAGAGCTGGAGGCACTGGAGCTGGGGGCGCTGGAGCTGGAGACCCTGGGGCTGTAGGTGCCGGTTCTGGGGGTACTGCTGCTGGAGGCACTGGAGCTGGGGGACCTGGAGCTGGTGATGTCGACCTTGGAGTTGGAGACCCTAGAGCTGGAGGTGCCGGTTCTGGGGGTGCTGCTGCTGGGGGCACTAAAGCTGGAGGCCCTGGAGCTTGTGTTGTCGACCCTGGAGTTGGAGACCCCGGAGCTGGAGGTGTCGGTTCTGGGGGTGCTACTGCTGGAGGTCCTGGGGCTGGAGGTTCTGGAGCTACTGGAGGAGCTGGTGCTGCTGGTGCTTGTTCTGGAGGTGCTGGAGCTGCCGGAGCTGGTGTTGCTGCGGGCTTTGGAGCTGGAGGCGCTGGCGCTGAAGGCGCTGGAGCTGGAGAACCTAGAGCTGGAGGTTCTGGAGCTGGAGGTTCTGCTGCTGCTGGAGGTGCTGGTGCTGGTGGTACTGGTGCTCGGGGTAGTGCACCGCCGCGACTGTTCTTTGCTCCGCCGTCACCGTCGTCTCTGCCACCGCCTGACTCCATGCTTTGCCATATTCTTAGCCTCTCGTCTTCTACTGGCCTCCCGTTACAGCCAGGCTCTCCACTGCCTGCTCCTTCTCCTTACACTGAGCAGACAGACTTGCTTACAGAGCGTCGTGAGCCTGCGTCTCGTCCTGCCTCGCCTGTTCGCGCTGGTCGCACTGGTCGTTGTGTTCCTCGTGAGCGTCCTCCTCCTGTCCCCGGCACGCACACTATGGCACTTCATCCTTCCTCTGTTCCACATTCTGTTCCCCTGCCGTCTCCT
Source organism: Closterium sp. NIES-65 (assembly GCA_948144175.1). Taxonomy (NCBI): domain Eukaryota; kingdom Viridiplantae; phylum Streptophyta; class Zygnematophyceae; order Desmidiales; family Closteriaceae; genus Closterium; species Closterium sp. NIES-65. Next base: position 62,607 of record CANXME010002320.1, on the reverse strand, counting down.
CCTGCGTCTTCTCTGTCTGACGTTCCGGACCCTGAGTCTGACCTGGTTCGTGCTGCTCACCCTACTGTCACACGTCTGCTAGCCACTGTTGTCACTGACCCGTCGTTTGAGTCTGCTGCTGCGTCTGCCTTAGTCTCAAAGCTTGTTGACTTTGCTACTGCCTCTCGTCTAGACTTCGCTGCTAGTCTTGTTGCTGAGTTTGAGTCTGTCTGTCCTCCGTCCATCGGGGGTGATTGTGCTCTTGGCACGAACGTCCTTGAGGACAGGCAGGAGGACTTTGAGAGTCTTGTAGCCGCTGCACCTCATCTCGTGGCCATGCTACTTGCTTCTGAGGGAGACCCGGGTGCTCCAAACATCCTGACCCCGCGCTCTTACGCTGAGGCGATCGCGGGTGAGTACTCCTCTCAATGGCAGACAGCCATGGATGCAGAGATGGCATCCTGGAAGTCCACATGTACTTACGTCGACGCAGTTCCCCCTCCTGGGGCGAACATCCTCGATGGCATGTGGCTTCAGTCAGCGACAAGGAGTTGACTTCTTCCAGACCTTCTCCCTGACCCCGAAGATGACCACTCTTCGGGTGCTGCTGCACTTTGCCGCTCAGCGTGACTACGAGCTTCACTCTCTTGACTTCAGCACAGCGTTCTTAGAGGGCAGCCTGCGCGAGGAGATCTGGCTGCACTGCCCACCTGGCTTCACTGGGTCGTTCTCTCCTTGTACCAAGTGGAGCCTCCGCCGGCCGGTCTGCAGTCTCCGTCAGGCACCTCGTGAGTGGCACGCCGCACTGAGAATGACACTTGCGGCTCTTGGGTTTGCACCTTCTACTGCTGACCCGTCGCTGTTTCTGCGCACCGACACTTCGTTGTTGACGTTCTACATTCATTCTCGTGTACGTCGATCACTTGTTCTTTGCCACTGGTGACACTGAGGCTCTCGCCCTTTTGAAGTCGGAGCTACAAAAGAGACACACGTGCACAGACCTGGGTGAGCTGCGCAGCTACCTTGGCTTGCAGATCATCCGGGACAGAGCACGCCGCACCATCACACAAACTCAGTCACACATGGTGCAGCATGTCCTTCAGCGCTTCGGCTTCACTTGGTCCTCGCCACAATACACTCCCATGGCTACACGTCACTCGCTCTCAGCTCCACCTTCGGACGAGTCCGTAGAGCCGAGTGGTCCGTACGCAGAGCTAGTGGGCTGCCTCATGTACCTGATAACCTGTAGTCGTCCTGACCTTGCGTACCCTCTTGGCCTTCTGGCACACTACGTGGCTCCTTATAGGCACCAAAAGGTGCACTTCGATGCTGCGAAGAAGGTACTGTGCTACTTGTGCAGTACATCGGGCATGGGGCTCGTGCTTGGAGGGCGGAGTCCAGTTGTCCTCACTGGGCACTCAGACGCTTCTTGGGTTGACAACCTGGCTACGCAGCGGTCGTCACAGGGTTACACGTTCAAATTTGGCTCTGGCTCTGTTTCTTGGCGGTCTACATGCTCGTCTTCTATTCTCAGCTCCAGTTATGAGGCTGAGATCTATGCGACAGACATGGCTGCACAGGAGTTACGCTGGCTCACCTACCCGCTGACCGACTTGGCAGAGGCCTCATTCTCCTCCAGTTGTGTACGTCGACAACAAGGCTGCCATTGCCTTGTGTCCGGACCACGGACTGGAGCACAGAACGAAGCACATCGCTCTGCGTTACTTCCTTGCTCGAGAGTTGCAGCACCATGGTCAGCTTCATGTTGCTCACATGCCCACTCGAGCAAACATGGCTGATGTGTTCACCAAGGCCCTTCCGGTTGGTGATCATGAGCGCTTCTGCTCTGCTCTAGGCCTGGTGCCTACGTTTCATCACTTGTTGTAGACCTTAGTTTTACTGCAATCTACATGTATATATATACAAACACGTATATATACCTGCTATGTTTACTCATGCTATGTAATGTTGTTGTTGCATATATACATCTGCATGTGAACTGGCCTTGTAGCCCTTTGCTTGTGCTCGGAGTGTGTGGTGACGTTGTGATCCACCCTGAGCTTGCTTTGCTTTTCTTGACTGGTCCTGAGACCCCTTGTTCTCCCCCACTTTGCCTTTGGGGGTGTGTCAAATTATATATGTGCTAGTTCTATGTAGGCTATAGTGGGGTAGCCCATATGGGGTACAACCCAATGTAAGGATTGTCAGAATATTATTCTTATGTTCTAGCCTGTAGTGGGGTGCTCTATAGCGAGTACAACCCTTCTAGGGTTTGCTATTTGTATCCCCATTTCTGCTAGTTCATTCCTCTTTCTTCCTTCTAATTTTGACAAGGATTAGTACTTGTACCCACAACTCATTCAATGGAGTCATTTTCCTGCTTGCTATCTTGACATTATTGTGATATGTCCGTAATTGTATCGCTTACGTGCATGTAACGTTTTGCATTTGTAAGGTTTCATACACTAAAGAGAAATGCACATTCTGTGGGGTATACGTTGTTACGAATAGAAATGAATGAAGGTTACAGTGCACTCCCAACCGTAGCTAAAGAAGCACGCAGTATCGAGAACGAATGTGAAGAGTCAGAGTTGACTCGAAACAGCAGACGATTTGGACGCATCTGGACCGTCGGAAGTAGACGGCATCGGCAGCTGCAGGCAGAAGGGTTCTGGCAGGAACAGTTTTCGTAACTGTATGCGCCGCACAGTTGGGAATGAATTTGAATAAGGGAATGTACCCCTTAGATTACATGGATAGCTAGGTCGATTCATCTTCCCTGTACTCAAATTTATATCCTTGTACTTGCATGTTTTTTTTATCTCAAGCATTTTACATTCACTCTGCTATTGAGGTCAAGGGCCCACCACCACTCAGTAGTGTGCGAACCTTCTTGAGGTGATCCCGAGAATGGTCAACTTCTGATCACAACATGGTATGAGAGCGACTCAGGAATCTTTCGCACTGCCACTCCCGAAAATTACGACATTCGGAAAGTGGCGTCCGGCACACGCTCGCGTGTAAGAATGGCTGGAGGATCTGGCGGTCAGACGAACCTGACGGCTGAAGCGCAACCCAACCCGGCTGCGACAAGCGAGGGAACGACGACAATCGGAAGCGAATTCCTCGTACAACTGCTTCAGCGACTCACCAGCTTGGAGCAAGGGCTCCAAACATTGCGGAACGGTGACGCGGGAACATCCTCGCAACCTTCTCAACCTGCCCCAACCGGCCAGAATGCCGCCCCGCACACATTCTCCCTCGACACAAATGGTTCAACTCCCAAGACTCCCCGTCCCAATGAAGAGGCAATTCTCTCTGCGCAATCAAGGTTTCTCAGCATATCAAAAGTAAAGACAAGTACCTGCTTTGACGGCAGAGATTTCTATACCTGGAGCTTCGAACTGGAACTCCTGCTGCAGAACGCCCAAATCTTCCATTACTTCGACGGGAGTTACACAGAGCCTGCTGAGGACACCGACGACGCCAAGGCAAGATACTATAACGAATCCCTGATGGCGTACGGGGTGCTCCTGCAGAACATGTCGCCGGCGGAGCAATTGAGCTTTCGCTCATACAAGACATCAGCCGCTCCAGCCCTTGACGCTTGGCGCCATCTCAACGGCATGTATCAGCCGAAGGACTCTGTCTCTTCGAGCCGGCTGCTCTAGCAGCTACTGGAAACCAAAATGGCCTTAGGGGAGAAGGCCAACAGCTACATCAATCGCTGTCGGAGCTTACGCGATCAAATCGCAAAACTTGGGAGCACGATCTCTGAGGAAATCTTCATAAATATCGTGCTTCAAGGGCTCGGCCCAGAGTGGCAGCCCTACAAGGCGCTTCTCCGATAACAGGGGGTCATCTCGGAGGCCGCCCTTTGCGCCGCCCTTCTCGTCGAACAAGGGGATATGGATCAGCAGCGACCAGCGCCACGACAAGAACGAGAACGGCTCGCCTTCTACGCCGACAACAACGAAGAGCGAAGGCCGCGGCGCCTCTACTGCAAAAATTGCAGAATTTTCTGGGCACCTAGCGGATCGATATAAATTCCGATCTCGCCCTTGCCAGACCAATCCGAGCTACTGGTCCGGCCGACAAGACTCACGAGGCGACGTGCATCCAGCCCAGAGGTATCAACCCCCACCCGCGCGCAACCTGAACCCAGCGGTTCAGCATCAGCAGCAGCAGCCGTCATCGACTGCCCCAGTACGCAATGTCATGAGCAACATGGCCATGACAGGCGAGTCGCGTCGTCGCCGTGTGCGCTCACTCTCACCTGAGCCAGCACCGCACCCCATTGGCGCGTTCACCAACAACAACCCGTTCAGTCCGCGCCGCGACTTCACCGACGACGACGACGACCAGGACTGGAATCTTCCAGTCCCGCTGCTTGAATGTCCCCCGCACGTACTTGATATGCAGGTGGCGCCACTCGACTGGCTCTCACGCGAGCAATTTCTTAAGTTCGACACTCCGCACATCGTCACGCCGCGACTGGCACTGCTCGCACGTGACGACAACAAGCGTTACAACACCTGGTACCTGGAGAGCTGCTGCGGCCAGCATATGGTGGGCTCCGACCGTTACATATCCAACGCCGTCGCCACACCCACAGTCACCTACGTCACCGTGGCCAACAACACCCACCTGCGCGCAAGCGTGCAAGGCATCGTCGTGCTCAAGGCACGCGGAAGCCGCACGCACATCACGCTCAACGATGTGTTGATCGTCCAGAACCTACGCTTCAGCTTGCTTTCCGCCGCACAACTCATGGACTGCGGCGTCAACCTCAGCACGGACCGTGAGACACGCGACATCCTGCTGCACTACGAATCACGACACTTCCCCCGCAGGCAGATCGGAAGAGCGCACTCCGAAAATGGAGTGTATGTCCTAGACTTCAACATTCCCGACTGCAGCGGCGACTCGCACGAGTTAATCGACCTCGTGCCACTGCGCTTCAAGCATATCCACCGCAGGGACTGGAAGCACCCTGACGGCAGGCCGTGGGTACAGCATCATCCTCACCCACGCGAAGCGGCGTTGCATGACCCTGACCCAGACGGAATCTGCCGGGATTGCCACACGCCGACGGCGTCGACTAGCGCCATTGCCGGCCGCGGACTCGCCGGCATCGCCGAAGTAGAGCGCCACGCACCACCAAAAGAAGGAATGTCGCAACTCGAACTTGAGGTCACCACGCACGGCGTGTTCGGCACGCTAGAACACCCTCTCATTGGACCCCCCTCCCAACACCTGCAAGGAATTCTGCGCGGTACTGGTGTTGGATTCTTTGATGCGCATGGTGAGCCATGACCCTGTCAGTAGATCTGCACTGTGGATGCCCGATTGATCCTGGAGAGGGTTACAGGCGCGTTCACCTGGGGGGTTATGGGCGCACTGACCCGCTACTGAAACAAGCCCTTTTATCCCAGTGGTTAGTGGCTGGGATTCTGACATGGTATCAGAGTGGTCTCGGGTTCGATTCCCGGTGAATGCACATGTAGGCCGGTGCCGCTGTGCTTTGTCCTGGGCCTCCCAGTGTGGGGGGGTGTCAGTAGAGCTACACTATGAGATCCCCGATCGATCCTAGGGGGGGTTACAGGCGCGTTCGCCTGGGGGGTTATGGGCGCACTGACCCGCTACTGAAACAAGCCCTTTTATCCCAATGGTCTAGTGTTTGGGATTCTGACATGGTATCAGAACGGTCTCGGGTTCGAATCCCGGTGTATGCACATGTAGGCCGTTGCCGCTGTGCTTAGTCCTGGGCCTCCGAGTGTGGGGGGGTGTCAGTAGATCTGCACTGTGGATGCCCGATTGATCCTGGAGAGGGTTACAGGCGCGTTCGCCTGGGGGGTTATGGGCGCACTGACCCGCTACTGAAACAAGCCCTTTTATCCCAGTGGTTAGTGGCTGGGATTCTGACAGACCCTACACCCACAAGAAATTTCTGGAAATCTACTCCCATCGACGCGACTCGTCGAAGAAACTTACCGTGGAGCAGGAAGAATAACTGGCGCGGCGCGAAGGTGAGGAGCTTCGCCAGCAAAGCCTCGCCGAAGCACACAGGACATTCGCTTGCGGCGCATGGGGAGCCGAAGCGGAAGAAAGCGCCTCCAACGAAGGAGGGTGGGGAAGCGCTGGTGGATGGGGAACGAGTGATACCGGCGGTTGGGGAACCGGCGGCGGAACCTGGGCCGACGCAAGCGGGGGATGGGACGCCGCAACTGGCGCCGACAACAGCGGCTGGGGAACTTTCCGCGAAGAACAAAAGGGGGGAGAGGATGCAGCAGAGGAAACTGAGTTAACACCTGCAGTTGTTCCCCTTGGTCGTCCCCCGCGCCACGCTCCACTCGCATTACCTCCTCCTGAAAACCCACCGCAACGGGACCCCTGGGACACCATCGACTGGGGCAACGAACCGTCAACCCCGCGTTGCACTGTTTACGGACCCGCTCCCGAACCGCGCAAACCCACCTTTGTCCCCGGAACCATCCCTGGGACCAATATTCGACTCTCTGAGATTCTTGACAGAGAGTTTCTAGCGCTAATGCTGACTACCGCCAATGACGAAGATGAAGCGGCAAAAGAAGCATCAGTAGCACCTGCCCCTGTACCTGATGAGGATCCCGAAGAAGCTTGCGCACGCTACATGCGCACTTCCGGCTTTCGCGCTGACGATGCGCTTTGGTATCAGCGTTTCGTACATCCTTCTCGCGTGACACTTAAGAACTGCATCGACGCAGGAGTCTTTGCTCCTGGGGCACTGTTACACCCAGACGGCACTGAAGTGAGAGGCACGACACATCCGCGCAACTGCACCGTCTGCCCCGAAGCTGCGCTAAGCCATCAGCCGTTCCCGCTGCTCGAGCCCGGGACGAGCCGCTACCCCAAGCTGTACAAGGTGTACAGCGATTTCTTGAACGTGGGGCACTGCGGAGTCGACGACGAAATGTACACGCTTACCTTCATCGATGTCGGGACGTGCTATATGTGGATCGTGAACGTCGAAACACGAGACAGAGAGTATAAGGTGTGCCGCCTCTAGCTAGCGCACGCGCAGCGGCAATCCGGGGAGAAGCTGAAAATCTGGCAATCTGACGGCGCAAAGGAGTTCAGCAGCAATCAGATGCAGAGTTACCTCGCGCAAAAGGGGATCGAGCACCATATTTCTCTCCCCTACGCACACCAGCAGCAGGGCATAGCTGAGCGGACGAACCGCACGCTGATGACGAAGGTGCGAGCATTAATGAGGCAGTTGAAACTCCCGCCGATCTACTGGACTTACACGATGCACCACGCCGTGCGGGTGCACAACTTATTGTCAACTAACGCCATTACCGGCAACATGTCCCCGCATGTGAAGTGGACCGGGACTGTGAGAGTACGACGGCTTATGCCAGCTATGCTTGTTTGCCTTTACTGTCAAATTATAATGTTGTCGAGGCTTTAGTGGGGTAGCCCATATGGGGTACACATTTCTAGGGTTGCATATTTGTATCACTTTCATTCCATAGTCATTCGCTGCGGCCCCGCCGCCCTTCGCTGCGGCCCCGCCGCACTTCGCTGCGGCTCCGCCGCCCTTCGCTGCGGCCCCGAAGCCCTTCACTGCGGCCCCGCCGCCCTTCACTGCGGCCCCGCTGCCCGTCTCAGCGGCCCCGCCGCCCTTTGCTGCGGCCCCGCCGCCCTTCGCTGCGGCCCCGCCGCCTCACATTGCAGCCCCGCCGCCCTTTGCTGCGGCCCCGCCACCTCTCTCGCTGCGGCCCCGACGCCCTTCTCAGCGGCCCCGCCGCCCTTCGCTGCGGCCCCGCCGTCTGTCTCAGCGGCCCCGCCGCCCTTCGCTGCGGCCCCGCCGCCCTTCACTGCGGCCCCGCCACCCTTCGCTGCGGCCCCGCCGACCGTCTCTTCCCCTACCGCACTCCTTCCCTCCCCCCGCCGCCGCACTTCCTTGTGCCAGGTCCCCCCCAGGTAGACCCCCTCCCCCCTCAGGGTCCTGCCCCTTCAGGTGTGTCCCAGGTAGACGCAGTCGAGCCGGTCGAGGTTGCTGGTGACTCTGGTATTGCTGCGGGTGCTGAGCCTGGGGGTCTTTCGCCTGGGGGTGCTGCGTCTGGAGCTGCTGAGCCTGGGGGTGCTGCGTCTGGAGCTGCTGAGCCTTGGGGTACTGAGTCTGGAGCTGCTGAGCCTGGGGGTGCGGAGCCCGCGGCCGCAAGACCTGCTCGTGTGGCGTCTGGCAGTGCTGGGACTGGTGGTTCTCCGGGTGCTTCGTCTCGGCGAAAGCCACTCTCTCCACAAGAGCTGCGCGAGTGGTTTGCCCGGCGCTGGAGGCGTACTGCTGGAGCTGGTGCTTCTGCGGCTACTGAGGGTGCTGGCGCAGCCGGTCTCGGAGGTGCTAGCCCTAGGAGTGCTGGAGCTGCTGGGCTTGCGAGTGCGACTGGAGTCGGAGCTGCTGAGGGTGTTGGCACTGAGGCTACTGCTGTCAGTCCTAGCGGCGGTCCTGCTGCGGGTGCTGCTGGTGCTGCTGGAGGTACTGGAGCTGGAGGTGCTGTTGGCGCTGGTGCTGCCACTGGGGGTGCTGGTGCTGTCCCTGCTGTGTGTGGAGTCGCCGCGCGGCCTCGGCCGTACTTTGTTCCGCTCCTTCAGCAAGTTCTTGGTCTTCCTCCTCCCTTAGAGTGTCCACCGCCTATCCAGTCACAGTCACAGTTACCGCCGGCCTCCCCACTGCCTGCTCCTTCTCCCTACACTGGTCCTACTGGAGGTCTTGCTGAGCGTCGTGAGCCTGCGTCTCGTCCTGCGTCGCCGGTTCGTGCTGCTCGCGCTAGTGGTCGCGGTTCGCGTAAGCGTCCTCCTCCTGTCCCTGGCACGCACCGGATGTCTCTGCATCCGTCCACTGCTCCTCTGCGTGCCCCTTTGCCTTCTCCTCCTGAGTCCTCTCTTCCTGCCCTTGCCGCCCGGAGTCGGACTCTCTTCGTGCTGCCAGTCCTACTGTCACGCGTCTCCTTGCTACTGTCGTCACTGACCCCTCTTTTGAGTCCACTGCTGCGTCTGCTTTTGTTGCTGAGCTCGTCAACTTTGCTGCTCGCTGTCGTCTAGACTACGCTGCTAGTCTCGTTGCTGAGTCTGCGTCTGTCTGTCCTCCGTCCGTCGGGGGTGAGTGTGCTCTTGGCACGGACGTCCTTGAGGACAGGCAGGAGGAGTTCCAGTGTCTGGCAGCTGCTTCACCTCATCTCGTGTCCGTACTGCTTACCCCTGAGGGAGACCCGGATGCACTTGACATCCCGACTCCGCGCTCTTACGCGGAGGCCGTAGAGGGTCCCTACTCCTCTTAGTGGCAGGCAGCTATGGATGCAGAGATGGCTTCCTGGAAGTCCACAGGCACCTACGTTGACGCGGTTCCCCCACCTGGGGCCAACATCGTCAGTGGCATGTGGATCTTCAGGGTGAAGCGGCCGCCGGGCTCTCCGCCTGTCTTCAAGGCGCGGTACGTGGCTCGTGGCTTCAGTCAGCGGCATGGAATTGACTACTTTCAGACCTTCTCTCCCACCCCGAAGATGACCACTCTTCGGGTGCTGCTACACATAGCCGCTCAGCGTGACTACGAGCTTCACTCCCTTGACTTCAGCACTGCTTTCCTGCAGGGTAGGCTGCACGAGGAGATCTGGCTGCGCCGTCCACCTGGCTTCACTGGGACTTTCCCTCCTGGCTCCCAGTGGAGCCTCCGACGGCCAGTCTACGGTCTCCGCCAGGCACCGCGCGAGTGGCACGACACACTGAGGACTACGCTTGCGGCTCTTGGGTTTGCTCCTTCTACTGCTGACCCGTCGCTGTTTCTACGCACCGACACCTCTTTGCCGCCGTTCTACATCCTCGTGTACGTCGACGACTTGGTCTTTGCCACAGCTGACACTGCTGGACTCGCCCACGTGAAGTCCGAGCTGCAGAAGAGACACACGTGCACAGACCTAGGTGAACTGCGCAGCTACCTTGGCTTGCAGATCACCCGGGACAGAGCACGCCGCACCATTACCCTGACTCAGTCACACATGGTGCAGCAGGTCCTTCAGCGCTTCGGCTTCACGTACTCCTCGCCTCAGGCCACTCCTCTGCCTACTCGCCACTCGCTCTCAGCTCTGCCTTCGGATGAGTCCGTAGAGTCGAGTGGCCCGTACCCAGAGCTTGTTGGCTGCCTCATGTACCTGATGACCTGCACACGACCTGACCTTGCATACCCTCTTAGCATTCTTGCACGCTATGTTGCTCCTGGGAGACACAGACCAGAGCACATGGCTGCAGCGAAGAGGGTGTTGCGCTACTTGTGCAGTACGTCGGGCATGGGGCTAGTGCTTGGAGGGCAGAGTCCAGTGGTCCTCACTGGGCACGCGGACGCTTCTTGGGCTGACGACCAGGCTACGCAGCGGTCGTCACAGGGTTACACCTTCAGCCTTGGTTCCGGCTCTGTTTCGTGGCGGGCTACTTGCTCGTCTTCTGTTCTCGGCTCTTGTTGTGAGGCCGAGATCTACGCCGGGGCCATGGCTGCACAGGAGCTTTGCTGGCTCACCTACCTGCTGACTGACCTTGGAGAGCTGCCTCGTTCTCCTCCAGTCCTTTACTTAGACAAGAAGGCCATGCTGACATCTGGACCGTCGGAAGTAGATGGCATCGGCAGCTGCAGGCAGGAGGGTTCTGGCAGGAATAGTTTTCGTAACTGTATGCGCCGCACGGTTGGGAATGAATTTGAATAAGGGAATGTACCCCTTAGAGTACATGGATAGCTAGGTCGATTCATCTTCCCTGTACTCAAATTTATATCCTTGTACTTGCATGTTTTTTTTATCTCAAGCATTTTACATTCACTCTGCTATTGAGGTCAAGGGCCCACCACCACTCAGTAGTGTGCGAACCTTCTTGAGGTGATCCCGAGAATGGTCAACTTCTGATCACAACATGGTATGAGAGCGACTCAGGAATCTTTCGCACTGCCACTCCCGAAAATTACGACATTCGGAAAGTGGCGTCCGGCACACGCTCGCGTGTAAGAATGGCTGGAGGATCTGGCGGTCAGACGAACCTGACGGCTGAAGCGCAACCCAACCCGGCTGCGACAAGCGAGGGAACAACGACGATCGGATGCGAATTCCTCGTATAACTGCTTCAGCGACTCACCAGCTTGGAGCAAGGGCTCCAAACATTGCGGAACGGTGACGCGGGAACATCCTCGCAACCTTCTCAACCAGCCCCAACCGGCCAGAATGCCGCCCCGCACACATTCTCCCTCGACACAAATGGTTCAACTCCCAAGACTCCCCGTCCCAATGAAGAGGCAATTCTCTCTGCGCAATCAAGGTTTCTTAGCATATCAAAAGTAAAGACAAGTACCTGCTTTGACGGCAGAGATTTCTATACCTGGAGCTTCGAACTGGAAATCCTGCTGCAGAACGCCCAAATCTTCCATTACTTCGACGGGAGTTACACAGAGCCTGCTGAGGACACCGATGACGCCAAGGCAAGATACTATAACGAATCCCTGATGGCGTACGGGGTGCTCTTACGGAACATGTCGCCGGCGGAGCAATTGAGCTTTCGCTCATACAAGACATCAGCCGCTCCAGCCCTTGACGCTTGGCGCCATCTCAACGGCGTGTATCAGCCGAAGGACTCTGTCTCTTCGAGCCGGCTGCTCCAGCAGCTACTGGAAACCAAAATGGCCTCAAGGGAGAAGGCCAACAGCTACATCAATCGTTGTCGGAGCTTACGCGATCAAATCGCAAAACTTGGGAGCACGATCTCTGAGGAAATTTTTGTAAATATCGTGCTTCAAGGGCTCGGCCCAGAGTGGCAGCCCTACAAGGCGCTTCTCCGACAACAGGGGGTCATCTCGGAGGCCGCCCTTTGCGCCGCCCTTCTCGTCAAACAAGGGGATATGGATCAGCAGCGACCAGCGCCACGACAAGAACGAGAACGGCTCGCCTTCTACGCCGACAACAACGAAGAGCGAAGGCCGCGGCGCCTCTACTTCAAAAATTGCAGAATTTTCTGGGCACCTAGCGGATCGATGTAAATTCCGATCTCACCCTTGCCAGACCAATCCGAGCTACTGGTCCGGCCGACAAGACTCACGAGGCGACGTGCATCCAGCCCAGAGGTATCAAACCCCACCCGCGCGCAACCTGAACCTAGCGGTTCAGCATCAGCAGCAGCAGCCGTCATCGACTGCCCCAGTACGCAATGTCATGAGCAACATGGCCATGACAGGCGAGTCGCGTCGTCGCCGTGTGCGCTCACTCTCACCTGAGCCAGCACCGCACCCCATTGGCGCGTTCACCAACAACAACCCGTTCAGTCCGCGCCGCGACTTCACCGACGACGACGACGACCAGGACTGGAATCTTCCAGTCCCGCTGCTTGAATGTCCCCCGCACGTACTTGATATGCGGGTGGCGCCACTCGACTGGCTCTCACGCGAGCAATTTCTTAAGTTCGACACTCCGCACATCGTCACGCCGCGACTGGCACTGCTCGCACGTGACAACAACAAACGTTACAACACCAGGTACCTGGAGAGCTGCTGCGGCCAGCATATGGTGGGCTCCGACCGTTACATATCCAACGCCGTCGCCACACCCACAGTCACCTACGTCACCGTGGCCAACAACACCCACCTGCGCGCAAGCGCGCAAGGCATCGTCGTGCTCAAGGCACGCGGAAGCCGCACGCACATCACGCTCAACGATGTGTTGATCGTCCAGAACCTACGTTTCAACTTGCTTTCCGCCGCACAGCTCATAGACTGCGGCGTCGACCTCAGCACGGACCGCGAGACACGCGACATCCTGCTGCACTACGAATCACGACACTTCCCCCGCAGGCAGATCGGAAGAGCGCACTCCGAAAATGGAGTGTATGTCCTAGACTTCAACATTCCCGACTGCAGCGGCGACTCGCACGAGTTAATCGACCTCGTGCCACTGCGCTTCAAGCATATCCACCGCAGGGACTGGAAGCACCCTGACGGCAGGCCGTGGGTACAGCATCATCCTCACCCACGCGAAGCGGCGCTGCATGACCCTGACCCAGACGGAATCTGCAGGGATTGCCACACGCCGACGGCGTCGACTAGCGCCATCGCCGGCCGCGGACTCGCCGCCATCGCCGAAGTAGAGTGGCACGCACCACCAAAAGAAGGAATGTCGCAACTCGAACTTGAGGTCACCACGCACGGCGTGTTCGGCACGCCAGAACACCCTCTCATTGGACCCCCCTCCCAACACCTGCAAGGAATTCTGCGCGGTACTGGTGTTGGATTCTTTGATGCGCATGGTGAGCCATGACCCTGTCAGTAGATCTGCACTGTGGATGCCCGATTGATCCTGGAGAGGGTTACAGGCGCGTTCACCTGGGGGGTTATGGGCGCACTGACCCGCTACTGAAACAAGCCCTTTTATCCCAGTGGTTAGTGGCTGGGATTCTAACATGGTATCAGAGTGGTCTCGGGTTCAATTCCCGGTGAATGCACATGTAGGCCGGTGCCGCTGTGCTTAGTCCTGGGCCTCCCAGTGTGGGGGGGTGTCAGTAGAGCTACACTGTGAGATCCCCGATCGATCCTAGGGGGGGTTACAGGCGCGTTCGCCTGGGGGGTTATGGGCGCACTGACCTGCTACTGAAACAAGCCCTTTTATCCCAATGGTCTAGTGTTTGGGATTCTGACATGGTATCAGAACGGTCTCGGGTTCGAATCCCGGTGTATGCACATGTAGGCCGTTGCCGCTGTGCTTAGTCCTGGGCCTCCGAGTGTGGGGGGGTGTCAGTAGATCTGCACTGTGGATGCCCGATTGATCCTGGAGAGGGTTACAGGCGCGTTCGCCTGGGGGGTTATGGGCGCACTGACCCGCTACTGAAACAAGCCCTTTTATCCCAGTGGTTAGTGGCTGGGATTCTGACAGACCCTACACCCACAAGAAATTTCTGGAAATCTACTCCCATCGACGCGACTCGTCGAAGAAGCTTACCATGGAGCAGGAAGAATAACTGGCGCGGCGCGAAGGTGAGGAGCTTCGCCAGCAAAGCCTCGCCGAAGCACACAGGACATTCGCTTGCGGCGCATGGGGAGCCGAAGCGGAAGAAAGCGCCTCCAACGAAGGAGGGTGGGGAAGCGCTGGTGGATGGGGAACGAGTGATACCGGCGGTTGGGGAACCGGCGGCGGAACCTGGGCCGACGCAAGCGGGGGATGGGACGCCGCAACTGGCGCCGACAACAGCGGCTGGGGAACTTTCCGCGAAGAACAAAAGGGGGGAGAGGATGCAGCAGAGGAAACTGAGTCAACACCTGCAGTTGTTCCCCTTGGTCGTCCCCCGCGCCACGCTCCACTCGCATTACCTCCTCCTGAAAACCCACCGCAACGGGACCCCTGGGACACCATCGACTGGGGCAACGAACCGTCAACCCCGCATTGCACTGTTTACGGACCCGCTCCCGAACCGCGCGAACCCACCTTTGTCCCCGGAACCATCCCTGGGACCAATATTCCCCTCTCTGAGATTCTTGACAGAGAGTTTCTAGCGCTAATGCTGACTACCGCCAATGACGAAGATGAAGCGGCAAAAGAAGCATCAGTAGCACCTGCCCCTGTACCTGATGAGGATCCCGAAGAAGCTTGCGCACGCTACATGCGCACTTCCGGCTTTCGCGCTGACGATGCGCTTTGGTATCAGCGTTTCGTACATCCTTCTCGCGTGACACTGAAGAACTGCATCGACGCAGGAGTCTTTGCTCCTGGGGCACTGTTACACCCAGACGGCACTGAAGTGAGAGGCACGACACATCCGCGCAATTGCACCGTCTGCCCCGAAGCTGCGCTAAGCCATAAGCCGTTCCCGCTGCTCGAGCCCGGGACGAGCCGCTACCCCAAGCTGTACAAGGTGTACAGCGATTTCTTGAACGTGGGGCACTGCGGAGTCGACGACGAAATGTACACGCTTACCTTCATCGATGCCGCGACGTGCTATATGTGGATCGTGAACGTCGAAACACGTGACAGAGCCTATGAGGTGTGCCGCCTCTAGCTTGCGCACGCGCAGCGGCAATCCGGGGAGAAGCTGAAAATCTGGCAATCTGACGGCGCAAAGGAGTTCAGCAGCAATCAGATGCAGAGTTACCTCGCGCAAAAGGGGATCGAGCACCATATTTCTCTCCCCTACGCACACCAGCAGCAGGGCGTAGCTGAGCGGACGAACCGCACGCTGATGACGAAGGTGCGAGCATTAATGAGGCAGTCGAAACTCCCGCCGATCTACTGGACTTACGCGATGCACCACGCCGTGCGGGTGCACAAATTATTGTCAACTAACGCCATTACCGGCAACATGTCCCCGCATGTGAAGTGGACCGTGTCAAATTATAATATTGTGTAGGCTATAGTGGGGTAGCCCATATGGGGTACACATTTCTAGGGTTGCATATTTGTATCACTTCCATTCCTTAGTCATCCATTCTCGTTCACATTTTCTCATGGTATCGAGCAGGTTCCCCCTTGGGAACTGTGCCTAGGGCCCACCACATCAACCTTTTTTTTTTCCTGCCCGAAGCGCGCTCCCCCCGAGTCGCACTTCGGGCTCTCACCTCGTCGAGCCGCCCTAGCGGCCCCCTTTCCCCTAGCGGCCCCGCCGCGCGTCGCCTCGGCCCCGCCGCCCGTCGCTTCGGTCCCGCCGCCCGTCGTCGTGGCCCCGCCGCCCTACCTCGCGGCCCCGCCGCCCTACCTCGCGGCCCCGCCGCCCTACCTCGCGGCCCCGCCGCCCTACCTCGCGGCCCCGCCGCCCTACCTCGCGGCCCCGCCGCCCTACCTCGCGGCCCCGCCACCCTACCTCGCGGCCCCGCCGCCCTACCTCACGGCCCCGCCGCCCTACCTCGCGGCCCCGTCGCCCTACCTCGCGGCCCCGCCGCCCTACTCAGCGGCCTCGCCGCCCTTCTGCAGCGGCCCCGCCGCCCTACTCCTGCGGACCCGCCGCCCTGCTCCTGCGGCCCCGCCGCCCTACTCCTGCGGCCCCGCCGCCCTACTCCTGCGGCCCCGCCGCCCTACTCCTGCGGCCCCGCCGCCCTCCTCCTGCGGCCCCGCCGCCCTACTCCTACGGCCCCGCCGCCCTACTCCTACGGCCCCGCCGCCCTACTCCTGCGGCCCCGCCGCCCTACTCAGCGGCCCCGCCACCGTTCACCAGCGGCCCTGCCGCCCTACACCGCCTGTGCCGCCCGAGCTACATGAACAGCCCGAGCCGCCCGAGCCGCCCGAGCCGCCCGAGTCGCCCGAGCCGCCCGAGCCGCCTGAGCCACCCAAGCCGCCCGAGCCGCCCGAGCCGCCTGAGCCGCCTGATCAGCCGAGTCGCCGGTGCCGCGGAGCCGCAGTCGCTACTGAGCTGTCCGAGCAGCCGTGTTGCCGTGTTACTGCACTACTGAGCTGCCCGACTTGCCCTGTCTGGTGAGACCAGCGCTTCTGTCACTGCACTGCCCCTGTCCTACAGTAGGTCTCACTAGTCTACTGCTGTCATGGCTTCCCCTAGTGTTCTCGCTTTTGACGCCGAGGGTCGAGCCATTGACTTTGAGGTTTGGGTAGATGACCTGCAGCTCTTCTTACAGTGCGATAGGGCAGACGGTCTCTCCCTCTTTGACCTCACCTCTGGCGCCTCTCCTGCCCCTGCTGCTGATGCTGACCCCACTGTTCGCTCCCAGTGGGCCACGCGCGATGCTGCTGCACGTCTTGCTGTGCGTCGCCACCTGCCTACCTCTGAGCGCGCGCACTTTAGTCAGTACAAGAGTGCTCACACCTTATACGACGCTGTAGTTGCGCGCTACTCTTCCCCTGCCACTGCTGCACTGAGCCGCCTCATGCTACCGTACCTCTTTCCTGACCTTGCTGCCTTTCCCACAGTCGCTGACCTCGTTACGCACCTCCGCACTAGTGACACTCGCTACCGCGCCGCACTTCCTGCTGAGTTCTGCGCCAAGAATCCCCCCCCCATGTACATCACTCTCTATTATATAGTCACTCGCCTCCCTGACTCCCTTCGCGTAGTCAGGGACCACTTCCTCTCAGTCTGACCCACCACTCTCACTGTTGACCTCCTAGAGAAGGCCCTCCTCGCAGCGGAGAAGAGCATAGTCGCTGTAGGAGCCTCTCGTGGTGACCCTCGCACCCCCATCTTTGAGGGGTGTTCCCCTTCCCCCCTGTTGCCCTCTGTCGCCTCTGCTGCTGCGGCCAACCTCGTTGGTCTTGAGTCGGTCGGTGCGGCGTCTGCCCCTAGCGGGAGACGCCGCTCTGGCAAGGGCAAGGGGGGCAAGGGCGCGGGTGGGGCTAGCAGGGGTGGTGGAGGTGGCGGAGGGGGCGGCGGGGGGAGTGGGGGTGGCGGTGGGAGTGGTGGCGGGGGTGGAGGTGGCGGTGGTAGCGGCGGAGGCGGAGGCGGCGGTGGCGGTAGCGGTGGGAGCGGAGGCGGCGGTGGCGGCGGAGGTGGAGGCGGCGGTGGTGGAGGAGGTGGAGCTGGTCGGGGTGGTACTTCTCAGCGGAGCGGCTCCGGGAGTGGTCAGCGCCAGCAGCAGCAGCAGCAGCAGCAGCGTTCTCGGGACATCCCCCCTCCTCAGCAGTTCCGTGAGTGGTACACGCAGCGTCAGCGTGGTGGGGGTTTTGGCCCGTGCACCTACGTCCTCCGCTCCGACGACCACGCGGGTGAGCAGTGTGGGGGTGCTCACCCCACCCAGCGCTGCTTTGGCCGCCTGACGGACGCTTGGCGTTAGCAGTTCCCGGAGGCTAGTGAGATCCCCCACTGGGGAGAGCTATCTAGGGCAGGCGTAGCTATCTTTGATCTTGACTTTGATGCTATCCTTGCTGCCATGTATGCTGTGACTATTAGTGATGAGGGTGACTGTTACCGGTGTTTCCCGCCCAACCCGGGCATTGGTACTGCTGCTCTAGGTACTGGTGAGGGTGCTGCTCTAGGTGCCAGTGCGTCCGCGCCCTCAGGTGCTGGTGAGTCTGCGCTCTCAGGTACCACGTCGGCTTCGGCCTCCCTCACCTTCACACTTGACTCAGGGGCTTCTCGCTCCTTCTTTCGAGACCGCACCACACTCACGCCGCTTGGTCGGCCAGTTGCAGTCTCCCTGGCAGACCCCTCTGGGGGTCCTGTCCTCTCTCACTTCTCCACTGTCCTCCCGTGTCCGGCTGCCCCCTCTAGCACCTTGTCTGGTCTTTACCTCCCCTCGTTCTCTACAAACTTGGTGAGTGGTGCTGACCTGCAGGATACGGGGGTTCACCAGTTCACTCCTGCGAGTCAGCGGGTGACCCACTGCACGGACGCTCGGACAGGCCGACACCTGGCCACGTTTACACGTCGGCCGGGGTCGAGCCTGTACACACTGACCACTGCGTCTCCTCCTGTCACTGCGTCTGGTCAGGTAGCTGCGTCGGGTCAGGTGTTTGCTGCAGCGTCCAGGTCTGGTCCAGAGTCTGCCCCCTGCTCGTGTCGCCTCCTGTCTCACGAGACTCTCCTCTGGCACCACCGTCTTGGTCACCCCTCCCTGCCTCGTCTCCGAGGCATGGCTTCCCGTGTCCTTGTCTCTGGTCTTCCCCGGTCCCTCCCTCCCCTTCCTCCGGGGCCTGGTCCTTCCTGTGTCCCCTGTGTCGAGGGGCGGCTCCGAGCTGCCCCTCACTCCTCTCAGTTTCCCCCGACAGAGGCCACGCTGCAGAAGCTTCACATGGACGTGTGGGGCCCGGCCCGCGTACGTGGACAGGGTCACGAGCGCTACTTCCTGCTGGTGGTTGACGACTACTCGCGTTACACCACAGTCTTCCCCTTGCGCAGCAAGGGTGATGTCGCTGAGGTGTTGATCGACTGGATCCGCGCAGCTCGTCTCCAGCTCAGGAGGAGCTTCGGCTCGGACTTTCCTATTCTGCGTCTGCACTCTGACCGAGGCGGAGAGTTCTCCTCTGGCCTTCTGCGAGCCTACTGTCGTGCGCGAGGCATCCGCCAGACCTTTACGCTTCCGGACTCTCCACAGAAAAATGGGATTGCTGAGCGCCGCATTGGCATGGTCATGGACGTCGCTCGTACGTCCATGATGCATGCGGCTGCCCCCCATTTTCTGTGGCCGTTTGCGGTTCGGTACGCGGCGCATCAGACCAACCTTTAGCCTTATATATATATGTGTAATCCTGCATGTGAACTGGCCTTGTGGCCTTGACCTTGTGCTCGGACTGTGTGGTGACGTTGTGATCCACCCTGAGCTTTGTCTGCTTTGCCTGACTAGTCTTGTGACCCCTTGTTCTCCCCCACCTTGCCTATGGGGGTGTGTCAAATTATAATATTGTGTAGGCTATAGTGGGGTAGCCCATATGGGGTACACATTTCTAGGGTTGCATATTTGTATCACTTCCATTCCTTAGTCATTCATTCTCGTTCACATTTTCTCAGACCGGGACTGTGAGAGTACGACGGCTTATGCCAGCTATGCTTGCTTGCCTTTACTTCATCATGCTATTTCTAGCATAGGATAATCATATGCATGCATGAATTGCTTGGTTTCCTAGGCTAGGTGCTTTCCTATATTTTATTATAGTTATAGCACCGAGCTAGGTTGCGTGCACCGAATTCTGGCTTTTCGGTTGCCACCGAATCGCCTTCTACCGAATTCGGGAAGGATCTGTTCGGGACGCTTCGCGACCCGCGGAACCTTCGCGTAACACCTGGTTACTGGGCCTTGTGTCGAGCCTATATATAGCCTCGTGTTGTACCCAGGTGTTTATTCAATTCAAACTCTCTTTTCTGAGCTCGATCCCAGATCCTCACACTTGGTAATCAGAGCCCGTTTACACGCAAAAGTCTTTCGACCGCTAAGACCGAGTCTTCAAAAACCGCGGGGGCGACGCACTTAAACATCGATTTCGGGTACGTAAAACCGGTTCCGTGTTTTTCGCTCCCCATCGTTTCGGTTTTTTTCGGACGCGTAATGTCAGGCATGGAGGGCCAAGGCGACAACTATGTGACCACGAGCGATATCACGAGCCTCCGCACCGACATGGAGCAGACGCAGCCGGCGCTACGATGACTCGAGGCCCTTCTAACACACCAATCAGGAATCGCCACCGCAGCAGCAGCGAATGCAGCAGCGAACGTAGCAGCAGCACCACCCGCAGCAGTGGCGACACCGACATTTCACGGACAGATGGCACCACTGTCGACGAACCTTGAAGCAGCACGACCGAGGCTCCCTGAAGCGTTCGATCCCAGCGCGAAGGGATCCGACGTCCGGCGATTCGTGGCAACCCTCGAAATTTACTTCGAGGCCATTGGCTGTTCGACCCCGCAACACGACGCAGCAAGGATTCGGCTCGCGGCGAAACTTTTACGTGGACCGGCACTCGAATGGATTTACTGCACCGACGTAGCTCACCGGGA
Source organism: Closterium sp. NIES-65 (assembly GCA_948144175.1). Lineage (NCBI taxonomy): Eukaryota > Viridiplantae > Streptophyta > Zygnematophyceae > Desmidiales > Closteriaceae > Closterium > Closterium sp. NIES-65. Next base: position 42,198 of record CANXME010002320.1, on the reverse strand, counting down.
GAAAACGTGGCAGCAGTTTCGGGCAGATTTAATCAAGCGTTTCGAACCGATAAATACGACCTACATGGCGCGGCAGCAGATACACCGACACAAGCAATACAGTAGTGTAGCTCAGTACACGCAGCAGATGGAGCTACTGTTCAACCACATCACCGACCTGACCGAAGGCGAAAAAATCCAGGCGTACACAGAAGGGTTAAAATTGGAGATTCGGCGGCAGGTGATAGCGGCGAATTACAACAACTATCGCGACATCGTGCGTGCTACCGAGCGATACGATGCGCTGACTCGAGGTCAACCCGAAACACGTCGCTTCACGCCAAACCGTACATTCGGCACGGAGCGATCGGCACCCCCCACATTCGTCGAACCGATGGATATCGACAAATACGACGCGAAGCAGCAGCCGAAAAAATGTGAGTTTTGCGGCGCAGCAGGGCATCACTTTTTGTCGTGCTACAAAATCAAGAAAGCACGTGCGGCACTCCGGGACGGTAACAGTGGAGCACCTCTGAAGTCAAAAAACGGGAATCGCCAGTAGCCGCGGATCGACCTGGCGATCGCGTAAAGATCCGAAAATCAGGAAAAGGCGACGACGTGGCGGCTTTGGAGCGGGTGAAAAAAGGAGAAAAAGCTAGCGCGAATCTAAAATGTCACGATCGGCCGGCATCAGGGGAAATCGCCGAGGTGAATGGAGGCTCCGCGAAAAAAGACTCTGCACCGACCGGGAAACTCCAGCCAAACACCCTCTAAAGTAAGAATTCGTTAAGAGTATCCTATAAAGATACTCTAACGAAAAATATTACTTCTTGTTAAAGTTCTAGCAAGGCTTAGGAGCCATGGCTAGAGAGATCGAGTGAGTTGAGTTCGAGAAAGTTGAAAAAGGTGAAAAAGAGTCGAGAGAATGAGGGGTTTCACTATAGGTTCAAGGGTACAAATATGAGAGAACAAGCAAGAAAGGTGCACCACCAAATAGGAAAACGCTATAACTACAGTAACCAATCCTACAGGCAGTTACATATAGAAAATATTAAATTATATTTTCCGACACGCCCTTATAACTGGCTGTAGGAGATGAGTATGCAGTTAGCGCCCTCTGAAGGGGTACATCACGATTGTGCAGGAGGAGAAAAGTGTTTCAATAATACCACTCCCCTGGCTCCCCCACACCCTCACACCCTCCCACCCTCCCCCTCCCCTTCCCCCTCCCCCACAAACTGCTGCAGGAGCAGCAGAGGGGGGAAGAGAGGAGAGGTGGAGGGACGGCTGCTGGGTGGTCTCACACCCGCCACCCCAGGGCCACTCCCCGGGCTCCCCCACACCCTCACACCCTCCCCCCCAGCGGCAGCTGCAGCAGCGGGAACAAAAGGAGGAGGAGAGAGGGGGGGGGGGGGGGGGGGGGGGGCGACGCACGGCCTCCCCGGGCGCCAAAGCAGGCTGCAGAGGGGGCGACGCCTGCCCCCCCCTTCCAGGTCGCCCCTCCCGGCACCTGTCGAGGTGACCTGAGGGGGCCGCGTGCGGGGCCGTAAGGCCACAGGTAGGCGACGGGGCCGTAGGGCTTAGGAGCCATGGCTAGTTAGATCGAGTGAGTTGAGTTCGAAAAAGTTGAAAAAGGTGAAAAAGAGTCGAGAGAATGAGGTTCAAGGGTACAAATATGAGAGAACAAGCAAGAAAGGTGCACCCCCAAATAGGAAAACGCTATAACTACAGTAACCAATCCTGAGAAGATTAGAACGAGAATGGGTGAACTATGAAACGAAGTGAGTACAAATATGAAACCCTAATTGGTTGTACCCCCTATGGGATACCCCACTATAGCCTACACAACAGCATAAGCTATAATGTTCTGACACACCCCCATAGGCAAAGTGGGGGAGAACAAGGGGTCACAAGACCAGTCAAGCAAAGCAAAGCAAAGCAAGCTCAAGGTGGATCACAAAGTCACCACACAGTCCGAGCACAGGGTCACGGCCACACGGCCAGTTCACATGCAAGAGTACACACATATATATAAAGCTAGGCAAGCAAGAGCAGGTATATATATATGTGAGAGTACAAGCAAGGTCAAGAGGAGAGCAAGTGAGGCAAGACGGGCACAAGACCCAGCTGAGTGCAGAAGCGCTGATGATCACAAGGCGGAAGTGCCTTGGTGAAGACATCAGCAGTGTTGGCCTCAGAGGCCACGTACGCAAGCCGCAACTGTCCACGCTGCTGTAGCTCACGAGCAAGGAAGTAGCGGAGAGCAATGTGCTTCGTTCTGTGCTCCAGTCGCTGCTCTCGACACAAGGCCAGCATGGCCTTGTTGTCTACGTACAGGACTGGAGGAGAACGAGGCGGCTCTCCAAAGTCAGTCAGCAGGTAGGTGAGCCAGCGAAGCTCCTGTGCAGCCATGGCCCCGGCGTAGATCTCAGCCTCACAACTGGAGCCAAGAACAGAAGACGAGCGAGTAGCCCGCCACGAAACAGAGCCGGAACCAAGGCTGAAGGTGTAACCCTGTGACGACCGCTGCGTAGCCTGGTCGTCAGCCCAAGACGCGTCCGCGTGCCCAGTGAGGACCACTGGACTCCGCCCTCCAAGCACTAGCCCCATGCCCAACGTACTGCACAGGTAGCGCAACACCCTCTTCGCTGCAGCCATGTGCTCTGGTCGGTGTCTCCCAGGAGCAACATAGCGTGCGAGAATGCTAAGAGGGTATGCAAGGTCAGGTCGTGTGCAGGTCATCAGGTACATGAGGCAGCCAACAAGCTCTGGGTACGGGCCACTCGAATCTACGGACTCATCCGAAGGCAGAGCTGAGAGCGAGTGGCGAGTAGACAGAGGAGTGGCCTGAGGCGAGGAGTACGTGAAGCCGAAGTGCTGAAGGACCTGCTGCACCATGTGTGACTGAGTCAGGGTAATGGTGTGGCGTGCTCTGTCCCGGGTGATCTGCAAGCCAAGGTAGCTGCGCAGTTCACCCAGTTCTGTGCACGTGTGTCTCTTCTGCAGTTCGGACTTCACGTAGGCGAGTCCAGCAGTGTCAGCTGTGGCAAAGACCAAGTCGTCGACGTACACGAGGATGTAGAACGGCGGCAGAGAGGTGTCGGTGCGCAGAAACAGCGACGGGTCGGCAGTAGAAGGAGCAAACCCAAGAGCCGCAAGCGTAGTCCTCAGTGTGTCGTGCCACTCACGTGGCGCCTGGCGGAGACCGTAGACTAGACGCCGGAGACTCCACTGGGTACCAGGAGGGAAAGACCCAGTGAAGCCAGGTGGGCGACGCAGCAAGATCTCCTCGTGCAGGCTGCCCTGCAAGAAAGCTGTGCTGAAGTCAAGAGAGTGCGGCTCGTAGTCACGGTGAGCAGCAACGTGCAGCAGTACCCGAAGAGTGGTCATCTTCGGGGTGGGGGAGAAGGTCTGAATGTACTCGACTCCCTGCCGCTGACTGAAGCCAGGAGCCACGTAACGCGCCTTGAAGACAGGCGGAGAGCCCGGCGGCCTCTTCACCCTGAAGATCCACATGCCACTGACGATGTTCGCCCCAGGAGGGGGGACAGCGTCAACGTAGGTGTCTGTGGACTTCCAGGAAGCCATCTCTGCATCTATAGCTGCCTGCCACTGAGAGGAGTAGGGACCCTCTATCGCCTCCGCGTAAGAGCGCGGAGTCGGGATGTCAAGTGCATCCGGGTCTCCTTCAGGGGTAAGCAGTACGGACACGAGATGAGGTGAAGCAGCTGCCAGACACTGGAACTCCTCCTGCCTGTCCTCAAGGACGTCCGTGCCAAGGGCACACTCACCCCCGACGGACGGAGGACAGACAGACTCAGACTCAGCGACAAGACTAGCAGCGTAGTCTAAGCGACAGCGAGCAGCAAAGTCGACGAGCTCAGTAACGAGAGCAGACGCAGCAGTAGACTCGAAAGAAGGGTCAGTGATAACAGTAGCAAGGAGACGCGTGACAGTAGGACTGGCAGCACGAAGAGAGTCCGACTCAAGGTCGGCAAGTGCAGGAAGAGAGGACTCAGGAGGGGAAGGCAAAGGGGCACGCAGAAGAGTAGTAGACGGACGCAGAGACATCCGGTACGTGCCAGGGATAGGAGGAGGACGCTGGCGCGAACCGCGACCACTAGCACGAGCAGCTCTAACAGGCGACGCAGGACGGGACGCAGGCTCACGACGCTCAGTAAGACCTCCAGTAGGACGAGCGTAGGGAGAAGGAGCAGGCAGAGGGGAGGCACGCTGTAGCTGTGACTGTGACGGGACAGGCTCTGGACACTCTGAGGGAGGAGGAGGACCAGTAGAAGGAGGAAGACCAAGAACCTGCTGCAGGAGTGGAACAAAGTACGGTCGAGGCCGCGTGACAACGCCAGAAGCAGCAGGGACAGCACCAGTACCCTCAGCAGGAGTACCCACTCCAGCAGCACCTCCAGCAGCACCAGGAGCACCCCGAGTAGGACCGCCAGCGGGAGTCTCAGCGCCAACAACCTCAGTAGCACCAGCTCCAGTCGAACCCGTAGGCCCAGTAGCTCCAGTACTCCCAGTACGAGCACCTCCGGGACCCGCGACCGCAGCACCCTCAGCAGCCGAAGAACCTCCTGCACCAGCAGTACGGCGCCAGCGCCGGGCAAACCACTCGCGCAGCTCCTGTGGAGAGAGTGGCTCCCGGCGAGAAGAAGCACCCGGAGAACCTCGAGGCGAAGCACCTCCACTCTCAGCACCCCCAGGCGTAGCACCTCCAGGCTCAGCACCCCCAGGCGTAGCACCTCCAGGCTCAGCAACCCTAGGCGTAGCACCCCCAAGCTCAGCACCCCCAGGCTCAGCACCCCCAGACTCCGCACCCCCAGGTCCAGCACCCCCAGGCTCAGCACCCCCAGCAGCACCAGAGTCACCAGTGACCTCGACAGGCTCGACTGCGTCTACCTGGGACACACCTGAAGGGGCAGGACCCTGAGGGGGGAGGGAGTCTACCTGGGGGGGACCTGGTACAAGAAAGAGCGGGGGTGGGGGGAGGGACGGAGTGCGGTAGGGGACGAGGCGGTAGTAGGGGACCGACTCGTCAAACGTGACGTCCTGGGAGGACAGAACACGTCGAGAGGTGGGGTGGTAGAACTGCCACCCAGGCGCGTCAGGGGGGAACCCCAGGAAGACGCAAGGAGCAGCACGAGGGGACAGCTTGTCCGCAGACAAGTCGCGGACAAACGCCCGAGATCCCCAGGCCCGGAACGCCGACGCATCGCCAACCTTCCCCATCCACAGTAAGGCTGGGGAGGTCTCTGGCCTGGAGACCCTGGGGTTGAGGTTGATCTGATGCGCCGCGTACCTGACCGCAAACGGCCACAGAAAATGGGGGGCAGCCGCATGCATCATAGACGTACGAGCGACGTCCATGACCATGCCAATGCGGCGCTCAGCAATCCCATTTTGCTGCGGTGAGTCCGGAAGCGTGAAGGTCTGTCGGATGCCTCGTGCGCGACAGTAGGCTCGCAGTAGGCCAGAGGAGAACTCTCCGCCTCGGTCAGAGTGCAGACGCAGAACAGGGAAGTCCGAGCCAAAGCTCCGCCTGAGCTGGAGACGAGCCGCGCAGATCCAGTCGATCAGCACCTCAGTGACATCACCCTTGCTGCGCAAGGGGAAGACCGTGGTGTAACGCTAGTAGTCGTCAACAACGAGCAGGAAGTAGCGCTCGTGACCCTGTCCACGGACGCGGGCCGGGCCCCACACGTCCATGTGAAGCGTCTGCAACGGGGCCTCTGTCGGAGGAAACTGGGAGGAGTGAGGGGCAGCCCGCTGGCGCCCCTCGACACAGGGGACACAGGCAGGGCCAGGGCCCTGAGGAAGGGGAGGGAGGGACCGGGGGAGACCAGACACAAGAAGACGGGAGGCCATGCCTCTGAGCCGAAGCAGAGAGGGGTGACCAAGACGGTGGTGCAAGAGGAGAGTCTCATGAGACAAGAGACGACACGAACAGGGGGCAGACTCAGGACCAGACCTAGACGCTGCAGCAAACACCTGACCAGACAAAGCGACTCTACCAGGCTCAGTAACGGGAGGAGACGCAGTGGTCAGTGTGTACAGGCTCGACCCCGGCTGACGGGTAAACGTAGCGAGGTGCCGGCCTGTGCTAGCCTCTGTGCAGTGCGTCACCCGCTGACGCGCAGGAGTGAACTGGTGTACTCCCCCATCCTGTAGGTCAGCACCACTCACCAGGTTTGTCGAGAACGAGGGGAGGTAGAGACCAGACAGGGTGCCAGTAGGAGACGCCGGACACGGGAGGACTGTGGAGAAGCGAGACAGTACAGGACCCCCGGAGGGGTCAGCCAGAGACACCGCAACCGGCCGACTAAGCGGCGTGAGTGTGGTGCGGTCCCGAAAGAAGGAGCGAGACGCCCCAGAGTCAAGAGTGAAGGTGAGGGAGGCCGAAGCCGACGTAGTACCTTAGAGCGCAGACTCACCAGTACCTGAGGACGCAGACACACTAGCACCTAGAGCAGCAGCGTCGCAAGCACCTAGGGCAGCAGCCTCAATGCCCGGATCGGGCGGGAAACAGCGGTAGCAGTCACCCTCATCACTATGAGACACAGCATACATGGCAGAGAGAATAGCATCAAAGTCAAGATCAAAGATGGCAACACCCGCCCTAGACAGCTCGCCCCAGCGAGGAATCTCTGAGGCCTCCGGGAACTGGTGACGCCACGCGTCCGTCTGGCGGCCAAAGCAGCGCTGGGTGGGGTGCGGACCCCCACACTGCTCACCCGCACGGTCGCCGGTGCGCAGGACGTAGGTGCACGGACCAAAACCCCCACCCCGCTGGCGTGCAGTGTACCACTCACGGAGCTGCTGAGGGGACAGGGTCTCACGACCGCGCTGCTGCTGCTGGCGCGCGCCACTACTGGAGCCACTCCTCTGCGAAGGCCCGCGACCAGCTCCACCGCCACCCCCACCGCCTCCGCCGCCTCCGCTACTGCCGCCGCCTCCACCGCCGCCTCCACCGCCGCCTCCACCGCCGCCTCCTCCGCCACCTCCGCTCCCACCGCCACCGCCGCCGCCGCCTTCGCCTCCACCGCCGCCACCGACCCCCCCACCCGCACCTCCACTCCCACCGCCACCCCCACTACCCCCACCGCCTCCACCTCCACCTCCACCGCCCGCTCCTCCAGCTCCCTTGCCCCCCTTGCCCTTGCCAGGGCGGCGTCTCCCGCTACGGGCAGACGCCGCACCGACCGACTCAAGACCAAGGAGGTCGGCCGTAGCAGCAGAGGCAACAAAGAGCAGCAGGGGGGAGGGGGAACACCCCTCAAAGATGGGGGTGCGCGGGTCACCTCGAGAGGCTCGTACAGCGACTATACTCTTCTCCGCTGCTAAGAGGGCCTTCTCGAGGAGATCGACAGTGAGTGTGGTGGGACAGACTGAGAGAAAGTGGTCCCTGACTACTCGAAGGGAGTCAGTAAGGCGAGTGACTAGGAAGTACAGAGTGATGTACATGGGGGGGGGGTTCTTGGCGCAGAAGTCAGCAGGGAGTGCAGCGCGGTAGCGAGTGTCACTGCAGTGCGGAGGTGCGTAATGAGGTCAGCCACGGTGGGAAAGGCAGCAAGGTCAGGGAAGAGGTACGGTAGCATGAGACGGCTCAGTGCAGCAGTGGCAGGGGAGGAGTAGCGCGCGACTACAGCGTCGTACAAGGTCTGAGCACTCTTGTACTGACTAAAGTGCGCACGCTCGGAGGTAGGGAGGTGGCGACGCACAGCAAGACGTGTAGCAGCGTCGCGCGTGGCCCACTGGGAGCGAACAGTGGCGTCAGCATCAGCAGCAGGGGCAGGGGAAGCGCCAGAGGTAAGGTCAAAGAGAGAGAGGCCGTCTGCCCTATCGCACTGTAAGAACAGCTGCAGGTCGTCTACCCAGACCTCAAAGTCAATGGCCCGACCCTCAGCGTCAAAAGCGAGGACACTAGGGGTAGCCATGACGACAGTAGCCTAGCAGTACTACCTGTAGGACAGGGGCAGTGCAGTGACAGGAGGGCTGCTCTCACCAGACAGGGCGGGTCGGGCAGCTCAGCAGCACAGCAACGCGGCTGCTCGGACAGCTCAGCAGCAACTGCGGTTCGGGCGGCTCGGGCGGCTCGGCTCCACAGCGGCTCAGGCGGCTCGGGCGGCTCGGGCGGGTCGGGCGGCTCGGCTCCTCAGCGGCTCAGGGGGCTCGGGCGACTCGGGCGGCTCGGGCGGCTCGGGCGGGTCGGGCGGCTCGGCTCCTCAGCAGCTCAGGCGGCTCGGGCGGCTCGGGCAGGTCGGGCAGCTCGGGCGGCTCGGGCGGGTCGGGCAGCTCGGGTGGCGCGGGCGGTGTAGGGCCGTAGGGCCGTTGGTAGGGCTCGGGGCCGCAGCGAGAGGGGCGGCGGGGCCGCAGAGACGGGCGGCGGGGCCGCAGTGAGAGGCGGCGGGGCCGCAGCTAGAGAGGCGGCGGGGCCGCAGAGACGGGCGGCGGGGCCGAAGTGAGAGGCGGCGGGGCCGCGAAGACGGGCGGCGGGGCCGCTGAGACGGGCGGCGGGGCCGCAGTGAGAGGCGGCGGGGCCACAGAGAGAGAGGCGGCGGGGCCGCGAAGACGGGCGGCGGGGCCGCTGAGACGGGCGGCGGGGCCGCAGGGAGAGGCGGCGGGGCCGCAGCTAGAGAGGCGGCGGGGCCGCGGAGACGGGCGGCGGGGCCGCAGAGACGGGCGGCGGGGCCAAAGTGAGAGGCGGCGGGGCCGCAGCGAGAGAGGCGGCGGGGCCGCGAAGACGGGCGGCGGGGCCGCTGAGACGGGCGGCGGGGCCGCAGTGAGAGGCGGCGGGGCCGCAGCGAGATAGGCGGCGGGGCCGCGAAGACGGGCGGCGGGGCCGCTGAGACGGGCGGCGGGGCCGCAGGGAGTGGCGGCGGGGCCGCAGCTAGAGAGGCGGCGGGGCCGCAGAAAAGGGCGGCGAGGCCGCTGAGACAGGCGGCGGGGCCGTAGTGAAGGGCCGCTAGGGCGGCTCGACGAAGTGAGGGCCCGGAGCACGACTCGGGCTGAGCGCGCTTCGGGCAGGAAAAAAACTCGATGTGGTGGGCCCTAAGCACAGTTCCCAAGGGGGAACCTGCTCGATACCATGAGAAGATTAGAACGAGAATGGGTGAACTATGAAACGAAGTGAGTACAAATATGAAACCCTAATTGGTTGTACCCCCTATGGGATACCCCACTATAGCCTACACAACAGCATAAGCTATAATGTTCTGACAAATCCTACAGGCAGTTACATATAGAAAAAAATAAATTATATTTTCCGACACTTCTCGTGGTTTTCAAGCCTTTGAAAAAATCAGGGGAGATTTAGAGGCCAAGAAAAAGCCTTTAGAAATTATTCAGGTACCTGAGAAGTTGAGCAAAGTACTACGGAGCGTAGAAAAGGGTCGTGCGTTCCGTGGAGTTAATATTCTCTCCCCGCAGCACAGTGTTAAGGCTCCCCGTTGCCCACAGGTGAAGCCTACACAGCTGCCAAGGCTTTGAGGAGAATTCCAGGCTCCTGAGAATTGGTACAAGCCTCGGAAAAATCCTCCTACCCCCCAGGTGAAGTTCGAAGAGAAAAGTGCTGAGTCGGGTATAGGAAATAGGGGTGGTATTCAGTTTGATGTACCCTATGATCCTATCAATGAGACCCTCTTTGGCTACTCAGCGCAGCAGGCACCACTACTCCTCGAGGTGTTATGCAAAGGACGACGCCTCCAGGCACCGGTGGACAGCGGTGCATCTCACTTGGTGTGTGACCGCGGGACATTGGAGAAAATTGGGGAACCTTCCGAGGAGACCAAGTTCTCGGCAACGATGGTGGACGGCACGAAACTTCCCATCCACGGCGAAGCATCACTGCAGCTGCACATAGGGGCGCTAATGTGGAAGCCGACGTTGCCGGTCACGAACATCAAAGGGTTAGATTTCATCTTGGGGCGAGATTTCTTGAAGCGGTTCAACCCCGAGATCGACTGGGTCAACAGGAAGGTGTGCATCTACAACAACGGGAAGCGGATAGCACTACGAAGCTGGACAGATACAGGGGATGTTCCTGAAACGACACTAGCACGGTTTGAACAGACGGTGAACGAGAATAAAACGGATACCTAGCACTGGTTATGGCAGCAGCACAGGAGGAGAAGCCGAACGCAGAACTACCTGCAGCAGTGAAGGAGGTCTTAGAGAAATACAAGGAGATAATGCCCGACGACCTACCTGCAGGTGTACCCCCTGCACGCACCCACGAGCACAAGATCGTGGAGGAACCAGGTGCGAAACCCGTCTCACGTGCACCATACCGACTAAGTCCGACCGAACTAACAGACATGAAGAAACAGATCGAATATCTACTGGACAGACAACTGATCCGCCCGTCCACCTCTCCCTACGGTCCACCAGTCCTCTTCACTCCAAAACCAGACGGCAGTCTACGGATGTGCATCGACTACCGCGCACTGAACAAACAGACAGTTAAAAACAAATATCCAATACCGCGCATAGACGACCTACTAGGCCAAATACGTGATGCAACAGTCTTTTCGAAGCTGGACCTACGGTCGGGTTACTGGCAGATCAAGATGGCGGACAACTCGATCCACAAGACGGCATTCCGTACCAGATACGGCTCCTACGAATACTTGGTGATACCGTTCGGACTCTGCAACGCACCAGTGACGTTCCAGGCGGAAATGAACCATATCCTGCGGCCCCTGCTGGACGAGAAGTGGAAAGTACCAGAGAACGTGAAGGAGTTGCAGCAATTCCTAGGCTTTGCCAACTACTACAACAGGTTCGTGCCACAGTACGCTAAGATTGCAGCGCCACTGACCGACTTACTGAAAAAGGATACGCCCTTCAAATGGGATACACCTCATCAGCAAGCCATGGAACAGCTACAGACAGCACTGACCACAGCCCCAGTACTCATCCTACTGGACCCCGAGAAAGACTATGTCATTGAAGCAGACGCTAGTGACCAGGCAGTCGGAGCAGTACTGATGCAAGATCACGGGAACGGTTTACAGCCTATCGCCTACCTCAGTAAGAAGCTACACGAAGCAGAACTGAACTACCCCATCCATGACAAGGAAGCCTTAGCGATAGTCATAGCCTTCAAGGCGTGGAGGTGTTACCTAGAAGGAGCCAAGACCACAGTCTATACTGACCACTGCAGTCTCAAATACCTGAAGTCACAGCCAACGCTCTCGAGGCGACAGGTGCGGTGGATGGAGTTCCTAGAAACTCACTTCCACTACAACATCGTCTACAAGCCCGGGCTACACAACAAGGCAGACGCATTGAGCCGCCCCGGACATGTAGCAGGCATCCAGCTCGACGGGATGAACCCTCTGCTCAAGGGTCTATTCCAACATGGGAACTCCGTGGACGCAGAGATCACTACAGCACAGACCAAGAAGCTGTTACAGTGGGAGAAAGACTTAGCTATAAGAAAGTGTGAGAATCGAAATGAGAATGGATCAACTATGAAATGAGAGAGTACAAGTACTAACCCTAATTGGGTTGTACCCCCTATGGGATACCCCACTATAGCCTACACAAATGTATAAGCTATATAGCATTCTGACACACCCCCATAGGCAAAGTGGGGGAGAACAAGGGGTCACAAGACCAGTCAAGTAAAGCAAAGCAAAGCAAGCTCAGGGTGGATCACAAAGTCACCACACAGTCCGAGCACAGGGTCAAGGCCACACGGCCAGTTCACATGCAAGAGTACACACATATATATAAAGCTAGACAAGCAAGAGCAGGTATATATATATATATATATATATATATACACACATATATATAAAGCTAGACAAGCAAGAGCAGGTATATATATATATATATATATATGTGAGAGTACAAGCAAGGTCAAGAGGAGAGCAAGTGAGGCAAGACGGGCACAAGACCCAGCTGAGTGCAGAAGCGCTGATGATCACAAGGCGGAAGTGCCTTGGTGAAGACATCAGCAGTGTTGGCCTCAGAGGCCACGTACGCAAGCCGCAACTGTCTACGCTGCTGTAGCTCACGAGCAAGGAAGTAGCGGAGAGCAATGTGCTTTGTTCTGTGCTCCAGTCGCTGCTCTCGACACAAGGCCAGCATGGCCTTGTTGTCTACGTACAGGACTGCAGGAGAACGAGGCGGCTCTCCAAGGTCGGTCAGCAGGTAGGTGAGCCAGCGAAGCTCCTGTGCAGCCATAGCCCCGGCGTAGATCTCAGCCTCACAACTGGAGCCAAGAACAGAAGACGAGCGAGTAGCCCGCCACGAAACAGAGCCGGAACCAAGGCTGAAGGTGTAACCCTGTGACGACCGCTGCGTAGCCTGGTCGTCAGCCCAAGAAGCGTCCGCGTGCCCAGTGAGGACCACTGGACTCCGCCCTCCATGCACTAGCCCCATGCCCGATGTACTGCACAGGTAGCGCAACACCCTCTTCGCTGCAGCCATGTGCTCTGGTCGGTGTCTCCCAGGAGCAACATAGCGTGCGAGAATGCTAAGAGGGTATGCAAGGTCAGGTTGTGTGCAGGTCATCAGGTACATGAGGCAGCCAACAAGCTCTGGGTACGGGCCACTCGACTCTACGGACTTATCCGAAGGCAGAGCTGAGAGCGAGTGGCGAGTAGACAGAGGAGTGGCCTGAGGCGAGGAGTACGTGAAGCCAAAGCGCTGAAGGACCTGCTGCACCATGTGTGACTGAGTCAGGGTAATGGTGCGGCGTGCTCTGTCCCGGGTGATCTGCAAGCCAAGGTAGCTGCGCAGTTCACCTAGGTCTGTGCACGTGTGTCTCTTCTGCAGCTCGGACTTCACGTAGGCGAGTCCAGCAGTGTCAGCTGTGGCAAAGACCAAGTCGTCGACGTACACGAGGATGTAGAACGGCGGCAGAGAGGTGTCGGTGCGCAGAAACAGCAACGGGTCGGCAGTAGAAGGAGCAAACCTAAGAGCCGCAAGCGTAGTCCTCAGTGTGTCGTGCCACTCACGTGGCGCCTGGCGGAGACCGTAGACTGGACGCCGGAGACTCCACTGGGTACCAGGAGGGAAAGACCCAGTGAAGCCAGGTGGGCGACGCAGCCAGATCTCCTCGTGCAGGCTGCCCTGCAAGAAAGCTGTGCTGAAGTCAAGAGAGTGCAGCTCGTAGTCACGGTGAGCAGCAACGTGCAGCAGTACCCGAAGAGTGGTCATCTTCGGGGTGGGGGAGAAGGTCTGAAAGTAGTCAACTCCCTGCCGCTGACTGAAGCCACGAGCCACGTAACGCGCCTTGAAGACAGGCGGAGAACCCGGCGGCCGCTTCACCCTGAAGATCCACATGCCACTGACGATGTTCGCCCCAAGAGGGGGGACAGCGTCAACGTAGGTGCCTGTGGACTTCCTGGAAGCCATCTCTGCATCCATAGCTGCCTGCCACTGAGAGGAGTAGGGACCCTCTATCGCCTCCGCGTAATAGCGCGGAGTCGGGATGTCAAGTGCATCCGGGTCTCCCTCAGGGGTAAGTAGTACGGACACGAGATGAGGTGAAGCAGCTGCCAGACACTGGAACTCCTCGTGCCTGTCCTCAAGGACGTCCGTGCCAAGAGCACACTCACCCCCGACGGACGAAGGACAGACAGACTCAGACTCAGCGACAAGACTAGCAGCGTAGTCTAGGCGACAGTGAGCAGCAAAGTCGACAAGCTCAGCAACTAGGGCAGACGCAGCAGTGGACTCGAAAGAAGGGTCAGTGACAACAGTAGCAAGGAGACGCGTGACAGTAGGACTGGCAGCACGAAGAGAGTCCGACTCCGGGTCGGCAAGAGCAGGAAGAGAGGACTCAGGAGGAGAAGGCAAAGGGGCACGCAGAGGAGCAGTGGACGGACGTAGAGACATCCGGTGCGTGCCAGGGACAGGAGGAGGACGCTGACGCGAACCGAGACCACTAGTGCGGGTAGCACGGACAGGCGACGCAGGGCGAGACGCAGGCTCACGACGCTCAGCCAGACCTCCAGTAGGACCAGTGTAGGGAGAAGGAGCAGGCAAAGGGGAGGTAGGCTGCAACTGTAGCTGGGACGGGATAGGCTGTGGACACTCTAAGGGAGGAGGAGGACCAGTAGAAGGTGGAAGACCAAGAACCTGCTGCAGGAGTGGAACGAAGTACGGTCGAGGCCGCGTGGCGACGCCAGAAGCAGCAGGGACAGCACCAGAACCCTCAGCAGCACAAGGAGCACCCGCTCCAGCAGCACCACCAGTAGCTCCAGAACCTCCAGCAGCACAAGGAGCACCCCCAGCAGGACCGCCAGCGGTAGTCTCAGCGCCAACACCCTCAGCAGCACCTCCAGTAGGAGCACCCGCTCCAGCAGCACCTCCAAGAGCTCCAGAACCTCCAGCAGCAACAGGAGCACCCCCAGCAGGACCGCCAGTGGTAGTCTCAGCGCCAACACCCTCAGCAGCACCAGCTCCAGTCGAACCTGCAGGCCCAGCAGCTCCAGTACTCCCAGGACAAGCACCTCTGGGACCCGCGACAGCAGCACCCTCAGTAGCCGACGAACCTCCAGCACCAGCAGCACGGCTCCAGCGCCGGGCAAACCACTCGCGCAGCTCCTGTGAGGGGAGTGGCTCCCGGCTAGACCTAGCACCCGGAGAACCTCCAGGCGGAGCACCTCCAGGCTCAGCACCCCCAGGCTCAGCACCCCCAGGCTCAGCACCCCCAGGCTCAGCACCCCCAGGCTCAGCACCCCCAGGCGTAGCACCCCCAGGCTCAACACCCCCAGGCTTAGCACCCCTAGGCTCAGCACCCCCAGTAGCCGAAGAACCTCCAGCACCAGCTGCACGGCTCCAGCGCCGGGCAAACCACTCGCGCAGCTCCTGTGGAGAGAGTGGCTCCCGGCGAGACGAAGCACCCGGAGAACCTCCAGGCGGAGCACCTCCGGACTCAGCACCCCCAGGCCCGGCACCCCCAGGCAAAGCACCCCGAGGCGTAGCACCCCCAGGCTCAGCACCCCCAGGCACAGCACCCCCAGGCTCAGCACCCTCAGCAGCACCAGAGTCACCAGTGACCTCGACAGGCTCGACTGCATCTACCTGGGACACACCTGAAGGGGCAGGACCCTGAGGGGGGAGGGGGTCTACCTGGGGGGGACCTAGTACAAGGAAGAGCGGGGGCGGGGGGAGGGACGGAGTGCGGTAAGGGAAGAGGCGGTAGTAGGGGACCGACTCGTCGAACGTGACGTCCTAGGAGGACAGAATACGGCGAGAGGTGGGGTGGTAGAACTGCCACCCAGGCGCGTCAGGGGGGAACCCCAGGAAGACGCAAGGAGCACCACGAGGGGACAGCTTGTCCGCAGACAAGTCACGGACAAACGCCCGAGATCCCCAGACCCGGAACGCCGACGCATCGCCAACCTTCCCCGTCCACAGCAAGGCTGGGGAGGTCTCCGGCCTGGAGACCCTGGGGTGAAGGTTGATCTGATGCGCCGCGTACCTGACCGCAAACGGCCACAGAAAATGGGGGGCAGCGGCATGCATCATAGACGTACGAGCGACGTCCCTGACCATGCCAATGCGGCGCTCAGCAATCCCATTTTGCTGTGGAGAGTCCGGAAGCGTAAAGGTCTGGCGGATGCCTCGTGCATGACAGTAGGCTCGCAGAAGGCCAGAGGAGAACTCTCCACCTCGGTCAGAGTGCAGACGCAGGACAGGAAAGTCCGAGCCGAAGCTCCTCCTGAACTTGAGACGAGCTGCGCGGATCCACTCGGTCAACACCTCAACGACATCACCCTTGCTGCGCAAGGGGAAGACTGCGGTGTAACGCGAGTAGTCGTCAACAACTAGCAGGAAGTAGCGCTCGTGACCCTGTCCACGGACGCGGGCTGGGCCCCACACGTCCATGTGAAGCGTCTGCAACGGGGCCTCTGTCGGAGGAAACTGGGAGGAGTGAGGGGCAGCACGCTGGCGCCCCTCGACACAGGGGACACAGGTAGGGCCAGGGCCCTGAGGAAGGGGAGGGAGGGACCGGGGGAGACCAGAAACAAGAAGACGAGAGGCCATGCCTCTGAGCCGAAGCAGAGAGGGGTGACCAAGGCGGTGGTGCCAGAGGAGAGTCTCGTGAGACATGAGACGACACGAACAGGGGGCAGACTCAGGACCAGACCTGGACGCTGCAGCAAACACCTGACCCGACGCAACTACCCTACCAGGCTCAGCAATTGGAGGAGACGCAGTGGTCAGTGTGTACAGGCTCGACCCCGGCCGACGAGTAAACGTGGCCAGGTGTCGGCCTGTCCGAGCACACGTGCAGTGGGTCACCCGCTGACTCGCAGGAGTGAACTGGTGAACCCCCGCATCCTGCAGGCCAGCACCACTCACCAAGTTCGTAGAGAACGAGGGGAGGTAAAGACCAGACAGGGTGCCAGAGGGGGCCGCCGGACACGGGAGGACAGTGGAGAAGTGAGCAAGGACAGGGCCCCCAGAGGGGTCTGCCAGAGAGACTGCAACTGGCCGACCAAGCGGCGTGAGCGTGGTGCAGTCTCGAAAGAAGGAGCGGGAAGCCCCCGAGTCAAGGGTGAAGGTGTGAGAGGCCGGAGCCGACGCGGTACCTGAGAGAGCAGACTCACCCGCACCTGAGGAAGCAGACTCACTAGGACCTAGAGCAGCAGCCGCACCTATACCTGGAGCAGGAGACACACTAGCACCCAGAGCAGCAGCCGTACCAGCAGCTAGAGCAGTAGGATCTATACCCGGGTCAGGCGGTACGCACAGGTGACCGCCACGGTCAGCACTAGTAGGCAATGCATACATGGCAGTGAGAATAGCATCATAGTCAAGAGCAAATATATCTACCCTCTGCCTAAGCAACTCCACCCAGTCAGGGAGCTCAGCCTCGTCGCCAAACTCGGTACGCCAGGCGTCGCTCAGACGGGCAAAGCAGCGGGACGGTGTGTGACTAGGCGTCCCACAAGGCTGACCAGTCCGAGCACCAGTGTGAATCACGTAAGAGCAGCGAACAGAACTGAGAGACCCTCCACTCTGAGCGTACCACTCACGAAGCTGCTGGGGCGTGAGAGACGCGCGTTGGCGGCGTTGGAGCTGCATCTGGCCGCCGCCAGTAGAAGCAGGAGCAGGAGTAGCAGCAGTAAGGCAGGCAGCCAAGCAAGCAGTAGGCAGCGCGCTAGTAAGGCAGGGGCTCACCAGTGGTGGGATGAGGAGGCTCGACGACTCGGCGACTCGGCGACTTGGCGGCACGGCGGCACTGCAGCAACTGCGGCTCGGCGGCTCGGGCGACTCGGGCGGCTCGGCTGCTCGGGCGACTCGTGCGGCTCGGCGGCTCGGCGGCTCGGCGGCTCAGCGGTACGGCTGCTCGGCAGCAACTGCAGCTCGGCGGCTCGGCGACCCGGCGGCTCGGGCGGCTGAGGTGGCGCTGCGGCTCGGGCGGCTCGGGCGGCTCGGGTGGCTCCGGCGGCTCGGGCGGCTCCGGCGGCTCGGGCGGCTCGGGCGGCTCGGGCGGCTCGGGTGACTCGGCACTAGCTCGGCGGCGCCGGCGGCTCGGTGGTGACGGCGGGGCCGCCTGGGGACGGCGGCGGGGCCGGGTGGAGTGGCGACGGGGCCAGCAGAGGCGGCGCCGGGGTTGGCAGAGGTGGAGCAGGGTCGTAGGGGCACAGGGGCAGGCGACGGGGCCAGCAGAGGCGGGGCCGGGTCGGTGCAGGGCTGCGGGGCCGCAAGGGAGGTGGCGGGGCCGCGGTGGAGAATGGCGGCAGGGGCCGCGACGAAGGGCGGCAGGGGTCGCGACGAAGGGCGGCAGGGGCCGCAACGAAGGGCGGGGCCGCGACGAGAGTGGCGGGGCCGCGACGAGAGATGGCGGGGCCGCGACGAGAGGTGGCGGGGCCGCGACGAGGGGCGGGGCCGCGACGTAGGGCGGGGCCGCGACGTAGGGCGGGGCCGCGACAAGAGGCGGTGCCGCGACGAAAGAGGCGGGGTCGCGCGCCTCGGGGCGCGCGCCAGGTAGAAAATCGCCGCGCGCCGGTCGCACGCCGCGGGGCGTGCGACAGATCGAGTAGCAGCGGAAGCAGTAGTAGGGCCTTAGGAACAGTTCCCATGAGGGAACCTGCTCGATACCATGTGAGAATCGAAACGAGAATGGATCAACTATGAAATGAGTGAGTACAAGTACTAACCCTAATTGGGTTGTACCCCCTATGGGATACCCCACTATAGCCTACACAAATGTATAAGCTATATAGCATTCTGACAGGAAGGGTTCAGGAAAGATTTGGGTACCGAATTACGCCCCGCTACGGCAGATCCTATTGGAGGAGTTTCACGACGTACCTTACGCGGGACATTTCGGGAGCAACAAGACGTTAGCAGGGATAGCGAAGTATTACTACTGGCCCGGGATGGCAGCAGACGTGCAGCAATTCATCACCTCTTGCAACACGTGCCAGCGGATGAAGAGCAGCAAGCAGAAAAAAGCAGGGTTACTTCAGCCTCTACCCGTACCGGAGCAGCCATGGCAGATCGTTAGCCTCGACTTCATCACAGGACTTCCCTCGACCTCACAGGGACATGATTCCATCCTCGTAGTGATCGATCAGTTCTCCAAAATGGGTCACTTCATACCGACCAACGCCACAGCTACAGCCGAAGCAACTGCTCGCCTCTTCTTCGACCGCATCATCACCATCCACGGCATCCCCGCTACAATCATCTCAGACAGAGACCCAAAATTCACCAGTAAGTTCTGGAAGGAGCTCATGCGACTGTTGGGGACAAAGCTTGCAATGTCTTCAGCATACCACCCACAAACTGACGGACAGACCGAGCGACTCAATCAAGTGGTTGAACAGTTACTGCGCACAGCTTGCAAAGACGACGTTAGCCACTTGGACATACAGTTACCGACCCTAGAGTTCGCTCACAACAACGCATCACATGCGGCCACAGGGATCTGTTGTGGTCGCTTCGCGACCCGCGGAATCTTCGCGTAACACCTGGTTACTGGGCCTTGTCTCGAGCCTATATATAGCCTCGTGTTGTACCCAGGTGATCATTCAATTCAATTACAATTCTCTTTTCTGAGCTCGATCCTAGATTCTCACAGTCATAGTCTAGAGCTCGATCCTAGATCCTTGCAGGAACTCCTGCAGGAGGCAAAAATTCCAGCTTCGTCCACCTTTCGTCTCCACTGCGACAACCAGAGCGCGATTCGCATCGCGAACAAACCTGGTTTCGTCAATCGTACCAAGCACATTGTGCTGCGATATTTCTTTGTGAAGGACGAAGTGGACAAAGGGAAGGTTAACTTGACCTACTGCCCGACTGGTGACATGGCAGCAGATTTCCTCACGAAGCGACTGCCACGCCAGCATTATCAGCATTGCTCCGAAGTCAGCGGAGTGGTCAAGTAGATCAAGTCGAGCTACGGCCAGGAGTGAAGGGGGGTGTTACGAATATTAATGAATGAAGGTTACAGTGCACTCCCGACCGCAGCTAAAGAAGAACGCAGTAACGAGAACGAATGTGAAGAGTTAGAGTTGACTCGAAACGTCAGACGGTTGGGACGCATCTGGACCGTCGGAAGCAGACGGCATCGGTAGCTGCAGGTGTCAGAATGTTATCTTATGCTCTAGCCTGTAGTGGGGTGCTCTATAGCGAGTACAACCCTTCTAGGGTTCGCTATTTGTATCCTCATTCTTGCTGGTTCAATTCTCTCTTCTCTCTTCTAAACTTTAACATGCTATCGGAGCAGGTCGATCCCCTTCGATCGATCCTGTGGGTGGGTTACCACCTCCTCGCTTCCGCTGCAACTTTTTCTTCCCGCCGTGCGCCCCGAGGCGCGCGGCGGTTTTCTGCCCGCCGTGCGCCCCGAGGCGCGCGGCAATTTTCTGCCCGTCGTGCGCCCCGAGGCGCGCGGCGGTTCTCTGCCCGCTGTGCGCCCCGAGGCGCGCGGCGGGCTTCTGCCCCGTCGTTCGCCGCGTCGCCCTCTGGTGGCGCCGCGACGGGCGACGGGGACCCGTCGCGGCCCCGCCGTACCCACTTCGCGGCCCCGCCGCCTCAAGTCGCGGCCCCGCCGCCTCACTTTGCGGCCCCGCTGCCCCATTTCGCGGCCCCGCCACCCTACGTTCGGGGCCCCGCCGCCCTTCTGTCGTTCCGCCCCAACTTCGCGGCCCGGCCGCCCTACACCTGCGGCCCCGCCGCCCTACGTGCGCCCCGGCTCCTTTCCCGTCGCCCGTCGCGGCTCCCTCGGGGGCCTTCCTGGGGGAGGGGGGCGAGCGCCGCCATCCCACCCTGCCTACCCGCCATCCCACCCTGCCTGTGTTAGGGTTTGGGGGTGGCACTTAGGGGGTGGCGGGTATGGGGGTGGCACTTCTTCATTCCTCCCTTTGCTCCTCCTCCTCCTTCGTCTCCCACTGCTGCAGCTGTCGCTGAGGGGGGTGGATGTGTGGGAGACTGGGGTTTAGGGTTTAAGGGGGGGTGCGTGGGAGTGGAGCTAGCGGTGTAGCAGCGGGTGTGTGCCAGGGGAAGTGGGATAGTTTTGGGAAGCTGAATGGAGGTTGCCGTCGTGTCGCCAGCAGCACTTGTATTCCGGGGACTTCGTCCGGTAGCCCAGTCGTAGCCAGCTGTGCCAGCCGCCCGTGGGTCCGTTGCTCGTCTGCCGCTACTTTAGCCGCGGGGCCAGTTACTCCAGTATTCCGGGGGCTTCGCCCGGTAGCCGCTGTGCCAGTCTGCCTCCTGTTGCCCGTGTGTCTGCAGCTTCAGCCGTCGCCTCCTATCTCCTCTCCTCTCACACTCTCTCCTCCTCCTCGCTTGCCCGTTGTGACTACCGCTAGCTTTGCTCATAATTGTACCCTTTAAACTATTGCTTCTTGAACTTGTGCTCAGAATGTGTGGTGACATTGTGATCCACCCTGAGCTTGTACTGCTTTGCTTCCTCTGCTGATTACACCCCACTTTGGCTATGGGGGTGTGTCAGAATGTTAACTTATGCTCTAGCCTGTAGTGGGGTGCTCTATAGCGAGTACAACCCTTCTAGGGTTTGCTATTTGTATCCTCATTCTTGCTAGTTCAATTATCTCTTCTCTCTTCTAAACTTTAACAGCAGGCAGGAGGGTTCAGGCGGGAACAGTTTTCGTAACTGTACGTTGGGAATGAATTTGAATAAGGGAATGTACCCCTTAGAGTACATGGCTAGCTAGGTCGATTCATCTTCCCTGTACTCATATTTATATCCTTGTGCATGTTTTTTTTATCATCTCAAGCATTTTACATTCATTCTGCTATTGAGGTCAAGGGCCCACCACCACTCAGTAGTGTGCGAACCTTCTTGAGGTGATCCTAAGAACGATCAACTTCTGATCGCAACATACGTGAAACACCAGTTTTGTTTTTCGCTAACTCAAACCCTACTTGTACGGTGTACAGTTTGGTTGAAACGCAAAGTTACTAGCCAGGAATTCCGGATGCACTGTTCATTACCATTCAGGCAATAATGTTGACCATTTTGGCATGATGGTTACCACGGTGGCGATGAGAGGATACCTCTGTTACGATTTGGACACGTGGCTTACTTCGCGCGCGATCGAGCGCAATGAGTGTTACCGCGGAGGAAATTACCCCCAAACAAGGGTTTGGAGCAAATCTCTCAATGGCGGTGTTCACCAGCAACTCAGAAAACGACGGCATTTTGGCGCCATCGGCATGGTGACCGCATCCGGAACCGGGGTCGAAACCCGCCCAAGAGGTCTGGGCGTAATGCGGTCCACGTGTGAAAGAAACTAGAACGAGAATGAATGAACTAGGAATGAAGTGAGTACATATAGGAAACCCTGATTGGGTTGTACCCCCTATGGGATACCCCACTATAGCCTACACAAATATATAAGCTATAATGTTCTGACACACCCCCATAGGCAAAGTGGGGGAGAACAAAGGGTCACAAGACCAGTCAAGCAAAGCAAAGCAAAGCTCAGGGTGGATCACAAAGTCACCACACATTCCGAGCACAAGTTCAAAGGCCAGAAGGCCAGTTCACATGCAAGATCACATATATATATATACAAGAGGCTAAGCAAGCAAGAGCAAGAGTATATATATGTGATAGTACAAGCAAGGTCAAGAAGTGAGCAAGTGAGGCAAGACAGGCACAAGACCCAGCTGAGTGCAGAAGCGCTGATGATCACAAGGCGCAAGTGCCTTGGTGAAGACATCAGCAGTGTTGGCCTCAGAGGCCACGTACGCAAGCCGCATCTGTCCACGCTGCTGTAGCTCACGAGCAAGAAAGTAGCGGAGAGCAATGTGCTTTGTTCTGTGCTCCAGTCGCTGCTCTCGACACAAGGCCAGCATGGCCTTGTTGTCTACGTACAGGACTGGAGGAGAACGAGGCAGCTCTCCAAGGTCGGTCAGCAGGTAGGTGAGCCAGCGAAGCTCCTGGGCAGCCATAGCCCCGGCGTAGATCTCAGCCTCACAACTGGAGCCGAGAACAGAAGACGAGCGGGTAGCCCGCCACGAAACAGAGCCGGAACCAAGACTGAAAGTGTAACCCTGTGACGACCGCTGCGTAGCCTGGTCGTCAGCCCAAGAGGCGTCCGCGTGCCCAGTGAGGACCACTGGACTCCGCCCTCCAAGCACTAGACCCATGCCCGACGTACTGCACAAGTAGCGCAACACCCTCTTCGCTGCAGCCATGTGCTCTGGTCGGTGTCTCCCAGGAGCAACATAGCGTGCGAGAATGCTAAGAGGGTATGCAAGGTCAGGTCGTGTGCAGGTCATCAGGTACATGAGGCAGCCAACAAGCTCTGGATACGGGACACTCGACTCTACGGACTCATCCGAAGGCAGAGCTGAGAGCGAGTGGCGAGTAGGCAGAGGAGTGGCCTGAGGCGAGGAGTACGTGAAGCCGAAGCGCTGAAGGACCTGCTGCACCATGTGTAACTGAGTCAGGGTAATGGTGCGGCGTGCTCTGTCCCGGGTGATCTGCAAGCCAAGGTAGCTGCGCAGTTCACCCAGGTCAGTGCACGTGTGTCTCTTCTGCAGCTCGGACTTCACGTAGGCGAGTCCAGCAGTGTCAGCTGTGGCAAAGACCAAGTCGTCGACGTACACGAGGATGTAGAACGGCGGCAGAGAGGTGTCGGTGCGCAGAAACAGCGACGGGTCGGCAGTAGAAGGAGCAAACCCAAGTGCCGCCAGTGTAGTCCTCAGTGTGTCGTGCCACTCACGTGGCGCCTGGCGGAGACCGTAGACTGGACGCCGGAGACTCCACTGGGTACCAGGAGGGAACGACCCAGTGAAACCAGGTGGGCGGCGCAGCCAGATCTCCTCGTGCAGGCTGCCCTGTAAGAAAGTAGTGCTGAAGTCGAGAGAGTGCAGCTCGTAGTCACGGTGAGCAGCAACGTGCAGCAGTACCCGAAGAGTGGTCATCTTCGGGGTAGGGGAGAAGGTCTGAAAGTAGTCAACTCCCTGCCGCTGACTGAAGTTACGAGCCACGTAACGCGCCTTGAAGATAGGTGGAGAACCCGGCGGCCGCTTCACCCTGAAGATCCACATGCCACTGACGATGTTCGCCCCAGGAGGGGGGACAGCGTCAACGTAGGTGCCTGTGGACTTCCAGGAAGCCATCTCTGCGTCCATAGCTGCCTGCCACTGAGAGGAGTAGGGACCCTCTATCGCCTCCGCGTAAGAGCGCGGAGTCGGGATGTCAAGTGCATCCGGGTCTCCCTCAGGGGTAAGCAGTACGGACACGAGATGAGGTGAAGCAGCGGCCAGACACTGGAACTCCTCCTGCCTGTCCTCAAGGACGTCCGTGCCAAGGGCACACTCACCCCCGACGGACGGAGGACAGACAGACTCAGACTCAGTGACAAGACTCGCAGCGTAGTCTAGGCGACAGCGAGCAGCAAAGTCGACGAGCTCAGTAACAAGGGCAGACGGAGCAGTAGACTCGAAAGAAGGGTCAGTGACGGCAGTAGCAAGGAGACGCGTGACAGTAGGACTGGCAGCACGAAGAGAGTCCGACTCCGGGTCGGCAAGAGCAGGAAGAGAGGACGCAGGAGGAGAAGGCAAAGGGGCACGTAGAGGAGCAGTGGACGGACGCAGAGACATCCGGTGCGTGCCAGGGACAAGAGGAGGACGCTGACGCGAACCGCGACCACTAGCGCGCGCAGCACGAACAGGCGACGCAGGACGAGACGCAGGCTCACGACGCTCAGTAAGACCTCCAATAGGACCAGCGTAGGGAGAAGGAGCAGGCAAAGGGGAGGCAGGCTGTAGCTGTGACTGTGACTGGACAGGCTGTGGACCCTCTAAGGGAGGAGGAGGAGGACCAGTAGAAGGTGTAAGACCAAGAACCTGCTGCAGGAGTGGAACGAAGTACGGTCGAGGCCGCGTGGCGACGCCAGATACAGCAGGGACAGCACCAGGACCCCCAGCAGGAGTACCCGCTCCAGCAGCACCTCCAGTAGCTCCAGCACCTCCAGCAGCACCTCCAGCAGCTCCAGAACCCCCAGCAGCACCTCCAGCAGCTCCAGAACCTCCAGCAGCACCAGGAGCACCCCCAGCAGGACCGCCAGTGGTAGTCTCAGCGCCAACACCCTCAGCAGCACCAGCTCCAGTCGAACCTGCAGGCCCAGCAGCTCCAGTACTCCCAGGATGAGCACCTCCGGGACCCGCGACAGCAGCACCCTCAGTAGCCGACGAACCTCCAGCACCAGCAGCACGGCTCCAGCGCCGGGCAAACCACTCGCGCAGCTCCTGTGGAGATTGAAAATGCGTCGCACGCCACGGGGCGTGCGACAGAGCATGTAGCAGCGGAAGCAGTAGTACCCACAGGCCGAGAGCGTAACCGCTCTGAAACCATGTGAAAGAAACTAGAACGAGAATGAATGAACTAGGAATGAAGTGAGTACATATAGGAAACCCTGATTGGGTTGTACCCCCTATGGGATACCCCAATATAGCCTACACAAATATATAAGCTATAATGTTCTGACACCACGAAACTTCAATCCCCAAAACAGGAAATTTTACAACCGCATATGGAACCCCCAGCCCCACCTTCCTCATCTAGTTGCGCGAATTTTACGCGCCACTGACCAGTGCCAGACCGAGGGCCAAAAACGAACTAGGGTAACAAGCGCAAAATAAAAAATAAAAAAAACGAACGATTTCGACCAATGGAGGCACTACGAAGGTGTGTTTGGGAGGGGAAAAATGGGGGGTATTTGAACCCCCCTTTGTCAAACAACAGGCTTGTTCAGAGGTTCCCCTTTGAACGGCAATGCGACGGCTGTGCCATCGCTGTGCTTCGAAAAACGCGGCATGGCGATGGCATGGCTTGGGAATAGAACTTTGCCTGAGGACGAAGTTGCGTCCCCGCTTCCATATGCCATCGAGCAGTTCGTTTTGGTGGACAAATGGGGGTGTTCGCTAGACACCCACTTTGATTGTAGGTTTGGACAGTTGGGGAGGCTCGGCACCTAATTTACGGGCTGACCAGGCTGACGGAGGTAAACGAACCCTAACTGACGGGATCAGGAAGGCGAGACCCACCTTCCTGATCCCGTCATCATCCCATAGTTTTTTGCTCTATTGGTGCTAGCGAACACCGCCCATGTTGGGGTTTGACGCGTAGTAGTCAACCCCGGTAAGGAAAAGGGAAATTCCTTACAATTTAGGGTGTGTTTCTATCCCGTGTCAGACATTAGGTTTGACACGAAGTGGAGGTTCGGAAGACCCGAAGTGGCTCGTTTTGGGGGCGATTGGAAGTTCGGAAGAGACAAATTGGAGACTAAGGCCGCATGACTTGATGTCTGACGCGCCCTTAGATGCAAAACCAGTAGCACGATGCAATTCTGGGAGGTTGGGTGCCTGAGCGTCAGCCATGGCCAGCAATCCTTCACGCCGGGCGCAGCTTCGCGGAGCCGCCGGCGCGTCCCCTTGTGAGGGCGCCGAGGGAGCAGCGCTTCCGCCTTCGCTGTTCGCCAAGGGCCCCTTCCCCTTCCGCGCTGCCCTCCTCGCCTCCGCCGCTCCCGACTCGCTTCCGCCAGGCCCTGGCGGGGCAACGCAGTCGGCGGGCGTCGAGACGCCGGCGCAGCGCCGCCAAGCAGCCGCTCCGCCGTCGGACGGCGGTCGGACTGAAGCCGCCCAGTGCGCGGAGGGCGCGGAGGAGAGGGGCGCGAGTGACGGCAGCAAGGGCTTGGGCGGGCCGAGGCGAGGGCTGACGTGTTGGAGTTGCGGGGAGACGTTTGATGACGTGGCGGAGCAGCGCGCGCACTTCAAGAGCGACTGGCACCGCCTCAACGTGCGCCGCCCTGCTGTTCCCCATGTCATGGCCCCACCCCGTGCCCCCAGTGCCCCCATACAACCATGTCCCCTAAACCCCCATGCCACCATGCCCCCACCCACTACTGCCGCGTCCCTTGCCAGCACATCCCTTGCCAGCACATCCCTTGCCCCATGCTCGTTGCCCCCATGCCCCCTTTGCCCCCATGCCTTACATGCCACTATAACCCCACCTTCTTTTGCGCTCCTTCCCCGTCATCTGCACTTATCCTCTCCTCTGCTCCCCCTCCTCTCCTCTCCTCTCCTGTCCTTCCCTCCGCTTCTCTCATCCTCTTCCCCCCCTCTCCTCGCCCCCCACCAGGTCAAGCGCCGGGCATGTGGGCGCGCAGCGCTGTCGGAGGAGGCCTTTGCGGCGCTGCTGGACGCCAGGCGCGCGGGGGAAGGGGGGGGGAATGGGGGGAGGAGCCGGGGCACGCAGGGCAGTGCGGATGCCGGCGCTGCTGTGAGTAGCGGGGGCGGGCGGGACAGCAGAGGAGCGGGGAGAGGGGGGGGAAGACGACGATGACTGGTCGAGCATTTCAGGGTCGGAGGACGAGCAGGGAGGGGAGGACGCGGACGAGGGGCAGCAGCAGCAGGGGGAGGGGAAGCTGGCAGGGGCAGGGCGGGGGGCGAAGGTGCACTTCGTGCTGCCCCACACGGGCGTCACTTTCGCCCTCTGGCGCGTGCTCTTCCCCCCAGGTGCGCTCTTCCCCCCAGGTGTGCTCTTCACCCCAGGTGCGCTCTTCCCCCCAGGTGCGCTCTTCCCCCCAGGTGCGCTCTTCCCCCCAGGTGCGCTCTTCCCCCCAGGTGCGCTCTTCCCCCCAGGTGCGCTCTTCCCCCCAGGTGCGCTCTTCCCCCAAGGTGCGCTCTTCCCCCCAGATGCGCTCTTCCCCCAGGTGCGCTCTCCCCCCCAGGTGCGCTCTTCCCCCCAGGTGCGCTCTCCCCCCCAGGTGCGCTCTTCCCCCCAGGTGCGCTCTTCCCCCCAGGTGCGCTCTTCCCCCCAGGTGCGCTCTTCCCCCCAGGTGCGCTCTTCCCCCCAGGTGCGCTCTTCCCCCCAGGTGCGCTCTTCCCCCCAGGTGCGCTCTTCCCCCCAGGTACGCTCTTCCCCCCCAGGTGTGTGCTTCCCCCCACTCTGCTCACCTCCCCATTGTTCCCTGCTGTGCACTGCTCACTCTTCCCCCTGCCTGCCCATTCCCCCCGCACTCCTCCCCTTCCCGCTGCTCGCCTCTGCCGCCCTGCCCCTGCCAGAGGAGGGCGCAGATCTGCTGCAGGCGCTGGTGGCGCTGGGGGAGGGCGCAGGGGCGGCGCATGGGGGAGCATTCAGAGGAGGGGGGGACGGAAGCGCGGAGGCTGGGGAAACGGATGGGGGAAGGAGCAAGAGGGGTGGGGGGGTGGAGTCAGCGAGGGGCAAGGCAGGCGGGGGTGCAGCACAGGTGGAGGCGGGGAGAGAAGGCACGCTGGTGGGGAAGTCGGGGGGTCAGGAGAGGGGCGACGGGGGGCAAGGCGGGGAGCGCGTGTGGGTGGTGGTGCTGAGCTCGGGCGGCCACTTTGCCGCCGTGGTGGTGGACGCCGCCTCCCACGGCGCCGTGCTCGCCCACCGCTCCTTCCACCGGTGCGTGGCCTGGGGGGAGCAAGCGGCCTGCAGGAGGAGAGAGAGATGGGAAAGTGTGTGTGGCACACATGCATGGGTGGTGGGGCACACATGCATGGGTGGTGGGGCACACATGCATGGGTGGTGGGGCACACATGCATGGGTGGTGGGCACACATGCATGAGTGGTTGGGCACACATGCATGGGTGGTGGGGCACACATGCATGGGTGGTGGGCACACATGCATGGGTGGTGGGCACACATGCATGGGTGGTGGGGCACACATGCATGGGTGGTGGGCACACATGCATGGGTGGTGGGGCACACATGCATGGGTGGTGGGCACACATGCATGGGTGGTGGGCACACATACATGGGTGGTGGGGCACACATGCATGGGTGGTGGGTACACATGCATGGGTGGTGGGGCACACATGCATGGGTGGTGGGGCACACATGCATGGGTGGTGGGGCACACATGCATGGGTGGTGGGGCACACATACATGGGTGGTGGGGCACACATGCATGGGTGGTGGGCACACATGCATGGGTGGTGGGGCACACATGCATGGGTGGTGGGCACACATGCATGGGTGGTGGGGCACACATGCATGGGTGGTGGGGCACACAAGCATGGGTGGTGGGGCACACATGCATGGGTGGTGGGTACACAAGCATGGGTGGTGGGCACACATGCATGGGTGGTGGGCACACATGCATGGGTGGTGGGGCACACACACATGCATGGGTGGTGGGCACACACACATGCATGGGTGGTGGGCACACATGCATGGGTGGTGGGCGGGCACACATGCATGGGTGGTGGGGGGGCACACATGCATGGGTGGTGGGGCACACAAGCATGGGTGGTGGGCACACATGCATGGGTGGTGGGCACACATGCATGGGTGGTGGGGCACACATGCATGGATGGTGGGGCACACAAGCATGGGTGGTGGGGCACACATGCATGGGTGGTGGGTACACATGCATGGGTGGTGGGCACACATGCATGGGTGGTGGGCACACATGCATGGGTCTTGGGGCACACATGCGTGGGTGGTGGGCACACATGCATGGGTGGTGGGGCACACATGCATGGGTGGTGGGGCACACATACATGGGTGGTGGGGCACACATGCATGGGTGGTGGGCACACATGCATGGGTGGTGGGGGGGCACTCATGCATGGGTGGTGGGCACACATGCATGGGTGGTGGGGCAACACATGCATGGGTGGTGGGCACACATGCATGGGTGGCGGGCACACATGCATGGGTGGTGGGGCACACATGCATGGGTGGTGGGCACACACACATGCATGGGTGGTGGGGCACACATGCATGGGTGGTGGGGCACACATGCATGGGTGGTGGGCACACATGCATGGGTGGTGGGGCACACATGCATGGGTAGTGGGCACACACACATGCATGGGTGGTGGGCACACACACATGCATGGGTGGTGGGGCACACATGCATGGGTGGTGGGGCACACATACATGGGTGGTGGGGCACACATGCATGGGTGGTGGGCACACATGCATGGGTGGTGGGGCACACATGCATGGGTGGTGGGGCACACAAGCATGGGTGGTGGGGCACACATGCATGGGTGGTGGGTACACATGCATGGGTGGTGGGCACACATGCATGGGTGGTGGGGCACACATACATGGGTGGTGGGGCACACATGCATGGGTGGTGGGCAACACATACATGGGTGGTGGGGCACACATGCATGGGTGGTGGGGCACACATGCATGGGTGGTGGGGCACACATGCGTGGGTGGTGGGGCACACATGCGTGGGTGGTGGGGCACACATGCGTGGGTGGTGGGGGCACACATGCATGGGTGGTGGGCACACATGCATGGGTGGTGGGGCACACATGCATGGGTGGTGGGCACACATGCGTGGGTGGTGGGGCACACATGCATGGGTGGTGGGGCACACATGCATGGGTGGTGGGCACACATGCATGGGTGGTGGGCACACATGCATGGGTGGTGGGGCACACATGCATGGGTGGTGGGGCACACATGCATGGATGGTGGGCACACATGCATGGGTGGTGGGGCACACATGCATGGGTGGCGGGGCGGGATTGGGCGTGACAGTGGGAATGACGTGGGGGGGATGTGAGACGGGAAGGAGGAGCCGTGTGACATGGACTGGTGGGGAGCTGCCCATGGCTGACGTCACTGTACCTCTCCTTGCACCCCACTCCCCCTCCCCTCTCCACCCACGTCCACCTCTCCGCCCCTGTGCACTGCTCTGCCCGTCCGCCCCTGTGCACTGCTCTGCCCGTCCGCCCTGTGCATGCTCGCACTGCTCTGCCCGTCCGCCCCTGTGCACTGCTCTGCCCGTCCGCCCCTGTGCACTGCTCTGCCCGTCCGCCCCTGTGCACTGCTCTGCCCGTCCGCCCCTGTGGCACTGCTCTGCCCGTCCGCCCCTGTGCACTGCTCTGCCCGTCCGCCCCTGTGCACTGCTCTGCCCGTCCGCCCCTGTGCACTGCTCTGCCCGTCCGCCCCTGTGCACTGCTCTGCCCGTCCGCCCCTGTGCACTGCTCTGCCCGTCCGCCCCTGTGCACTGCTCTGCCCGTCCGCCCCTGTGCACTGCTCTGCCCGTCCGCCCCTGTGCACTGCTCTGCCCGTCCCGCCCCTGTGCACTGCTCTGCCCGTCCGCCCCTGTGCACTGCTCTGCCCGTCCGCCCCTGTGCACTGCTCTGCCCGTCCGCCCCTGTGCACTGCTCTGCCCGTCCGCCCCTGTGCACTGCTCTGCCCGTCCGCCCCTGTGCACTGCTCTGCCCGTCCGCCCCTGTGCACTGCTCTGCCCGTCCGCCCCTGTGCACTGCTCTGCCCGTCCGCCCCTGTGCACTGCTCTGCCCGTCCGCCCCTGTGCACGGCTGCCCGTACCACCTGTCCGCCCCTGTGCACTGCTGCCCGTCCACCTGTCCGCCCCTGTGCACGGCTGGCCGTCCACCTGTCCGCCCCTGTCCGCCCCTGTCCGCCCCTGTGCGCCCCTGTCCGCCCCTGTGCGCCCCTGTCCGCCCCTGTCCGCCCCTGTGCGCCCCTGTCCGCCCCCTGTGCGCCCCTGTCCGCCCCTGTGCACGGCTGGCCCCCCATCAGGTACGTGGTGCGAGCCAAGGCGGGCGGGCGCCAGGCAACGAGGGACGGAGCGGGCAGAGCGCCGCAGTCAGCGGGGGCCAGTCTGAGGCGCTACAACGAGGCGGCTCTTGTCAAGGTGGGGTGGGGGGCGATGAGCGGGAGATGGTGAATGCAATGGTGTCTCCTTTTCCTTCTATGGGCCCGTCTGCCCTTCCCCTCCTTTCCCGCAAGTCTGGTTTTGCTCTCCTACCCTCACCCGCTTTCATTCCCTTCATTCAGCCCCCCTACCTTGTTGCTTCCTCCCCCCCGATCCCACCTCCCCCCGATCCCACCTCCCCCCGATCCCACCTCCCCCCGCGCCCTCAGGACATCCGAGCCCTGCTGCAGCACTGGCAGCCCTACCTGGCGCGCGCACAGTTCATCTTCGTACACGCCACCGCACTCAACCGCGCTGCACTCTTCGGCACCGCGGCAGAGGCTCACGCTAGTCGGGGCACAGGGGGGGCTGTGGCGGGGTTGCTGGCGGCGCGCGACCCGCGCGTGCGGCGCGTGCCCTTCCCCGTGCGCCGCCCCACCGTCAAGGAGGCGTTGCGCGTGGCGCACTCCCTGGCACACGTGCACGTGCTGGGGGGGGGCGCAGGGGGAAGAGGGCGGGGCGGCGGGAGTGGAGTGTGGGGAAGGGGAATCGGGTGCTGTGGGTGGCGGCAAGGGGGTGGCGGCAGTGAGGGCGCGGGAAGAAAGGGCAGAGCAAAGGGAGGCGGTGCAGGGAGAAGACAGGGGGCTGGAAGACGGGATGCAGGACACAGGAAGAGACGGAGATGGGCATGTGGAGTTGCAGGGAGATGGGGAAGGGCAGGAGAGAGGAGAGGCGAGTGGGGCCAGTGGAGGGGAGGTGCAGGAGAAGGAGGCAGCGGGGCAAGGATGGGGGAGAACGGCACTCCATGTGGCAGCTGCTGCAGGTGGGGTGGGTGGGTAGGTGGGTGCCACAGCGAGGGTGTGGTGGTTAATGGTGAGAGACGTGTTGCTCTGTGCTCTGTGCTGCAAGATTCACTGGGCTGCACGACTGCATTGCTTGCTTCATGTGTGTTTGCCGCATTTGCATCACACTCATCACGCCCATCACACTCATCACGCCCATCACACCCATTCTAAGTAAGGTTGTATTCCAAAGTTGGGGACACCACCCACGCGACTCGAAATATCAGCGTGGAATTTCAATGTTGCTCCACGCGGTCCCAAGTCTGGACACCAAGCAACACACCAGTCAAGTAACGTGCGCCTGATGCGCAGGTCAAAATGCGACATAGACGATCGGGGAATTTCGGACTTCAACTTACAATCTTGACCGTCACGAACCCTGAAAAATCTGCCAACAACAACCAATGAGCCTATGGTGAATGTTTTTTCCCAGGCCGCCCAAGTAAATGTGGCTGTTTACTGTTTCCGCGCTCTGATTGGGCATGATCCAACAACCGTCAGGCGATTCTGACGAACCTGGTCGCACGCCTAATTTAGTCTCATGTTTAAACTAGACCACACCCCGCACGGACACCATCCACCCCCAAAAAGTGCTGGCGGTGGGGGAACCTCGATGGTGTCCCAACTTGGGAATACAATCCAAGTGAGCATGGCCCTGTGGTGCCGCTCTCCTATGTGCGGCCTCTCTCCTCCCACGCCATGCATTCATGTGCCGCGACCATGCATTCATTGTGCCGCGACCATGCATTCATGTGCCGCGACCATGCATTCATGTGCCGCGACCATGCATTCATGTGCCGCGACCATGCATTCATGTGCCGCGACCATGCATTCATGTGCCGCGACCATGCATTCATGTGCCGCGACCATGCATTCATGTGCCGCGACCATGCACGCCTCTCTCCCCGTGCAGGCAACCACGCGGAGGTGGCTCGCCTGCTGCAGCAGGGCAGTGACCCCACGGGGCGGGACGGCAGGGGGCGAGTGGCGTACGTGGTGGCGGCCAACAAGGCCACGCGGGACGCCTTCCGCCGCCACATGGCAGCCCACCCGCAGCAGTGGGACTGGCACGCCGCTGCTGTGCCCAGCGCCCTCACTGAAGAGCTCCAGGCCTCCCAGGCCGCCCGCCAGGTGGGGGGGGGAATGGTGGCGGAGAGGAATGAGAGCAGAGCAGCGCGGTGGGTGAGGCTTGCAAGTGGGGCTTGGACGCCTGGTAGCCTTGGGACGAGATGTCGTTGGAATATTTTGCAGACAAAAGAGACTACGGTATTGTCCAGATTGAACCTCGACTTTAGAGTAAGTTGAGCTCAAGTGAGCTTTGATTGGCTAGACTCAGTTCCCTGCTACAATGACCAGGATGTCATGCTGTCGCCACACCCCATGCCCCATACCCAATACCCCATGCCCCATACCCCATACCATACCCCATGCCTTATACCCCATACCCCATGCGCCATGCGCCATGCCATGCACTGCTCGCCGCATTTCATGATGCATTGGCCTCGCTCTCACTGGACAGCACCTCCTCCCTGCCCCCCTGCACTTCCCCATCGTGCTGCCGTGCTTGGTGCACGTGGTGAGGTTGGCAGGCGGAGAAGGAAGCGAAGAAGAAGGCAAAGGAGAAGGAGAGGAGGCAGAGGAAGAAGCAGGAGGAGAGAGAGCGCAAGGTGGGGATGGGGAGGGTGGGAATGCTTAGTGGTCTAAATCACACACTGTCTAGGCTGGATAGATGGTGTGGGGGGTTGCTCCACCCGCTACTGCTGCTATCAGCCTTCCCCTTGCTCTCATCGCACTGCCCCAACCTCCTTAATCAAGAGCACAACCATTCTCATGTAAACTCCTCCCCCCTGATGCCTCATGCCTGTTTCCCTTCCTTCCGCCATCCTCATCCGTGCACCTCTCTCCCGTCCTTGCAACGCATCTCTGTGTGTACAACCGTGCCTCGCCCCTCACCCCTCCCCCCACCAACCCCGTGCCCCGAGCAGCAGCAAGCCCTCCACCAGAGCGCGCCACCAGCGCCATCGCCGACACACGCATCGCCTGCAGAGACTGTAAGGCGCATGCCTCCATGCTGCCTTCCTCTCCCTTTCTGCGTGCTTCCTTTCGCCCTCCATGTGCTGCACTGCACGTGCCTCCGGTCACTGTGTCGCCTTGAGTCTAACCACTGCCTGCTCAAGCCTCCTGCAGCCACTCATGCAAATGCTGACGATTTTGTTCCGTGGCTTGGTGACGCGCCTGCACGCATGTACCGTATCTGTGCTGTGCTGTGTGGTGTGCAGGAGGAGCAGAGGAGGGCGAGGGAGAGGGAGGAGAGGGCAGCAGCGGCGGAGAGGCGTGTGCAGCAGCTGGCCGGGGGCACCGCTGCGCCTGCCACGGCCCACCATGCCTCCCCCGCCACCACTGCTGCAGGCAGCTGCTGCGACTCGTGTGGAGCATCGCTGGCGGGCAGGACGCCCTTCTCCCGCCTCGCCTTCAACTACTGCACCACTGCATGCGTGCGCGCTCACAAGACCGTCCTTGACGCCCTGTAGCTTCTGTCTTCCTCTGCGGGTCTAGAATCCGATGCTCTGCACAACAAGATTCATGGTACTGTATTCCCCGGATAAAAGACCCTAGGGGCTGTTATTGATTTCACAAATTTCTGTGGGGGGTCTTATTAAATTGTAAAAACCTATAAGACCCGGGTCTTAACATAAGTGCTATGATTTTAAAATATAATGAAATGCAAGGGCGTTGTAATGCAGAACTGCGTTTTTAAATCAAGGAAACAGCACGCGAATGTCCTGAGCCGAGAAAACGGGTACAATCCATGAAGCATCACAATGCTTCATGCTCATTGGCCCATTTTCAGTGGTTACCAGCATTATCGATTGGAAGGCGACCAACGTGTACCACGTCCAGTGCATTGTGTCAGACCGTCTCGGTCGTCTCATCCCTTGCATGCTACGTGAAACTCTCTCCACAGAGTCGCGCTGTCGTTGTCACGTCTAGTGCAGAAGCGAATTTGACAACGCCTGCCAACGGACCAACCTCTGTGCAATGGGGAGAGTAGCTCGGCAGGGTCTAGGATAGCGGGCCGTACAAGGCAGATTAAAATAGCGTTGCTAGATGATAGGGATGCATCGCATGAGGCAGAAAACATCGCCTCACCATGGTGACATCGCCCGATTCAGGCACGTCAGAATCACGCCGCCCTCGTGCAACACCAGTCCGTACGCCTGCTCGTGTTAGGACGACGCCGCGTCCTGTCCTGCCTGCGCCAGTATCGTCTTCAAGTGAGACTTCTCAGAGCAGCCGTACCCCACGGGCCCCCCTTCCCACGGTCCGTGTCCCCGTCTTTCCGCAGTCTTCTCGCCTGCAAGGCAAGAAGAACAAGGTTCAGGATGCAGCGCCCCCCTCGCCTCGCCACCGAATGACGAAGAAGGCGTGGCATGCGTACACGGCGAGGGAGAAACTGTACTGGCTGGATATGCTAGACACGCAGCCCGATCTCAGCATCCGGGGGCTGGCGAGGCTGGCTAACTTGCAACCAAAGCAGATTCGCGAATGGCGGAAAGTTGAAGGAGCACCTCCTTGTTTCAGCGGCTTGTCGTCGTCGCCTCGTTGGCGGAGGCCGTAAGGCAAAGTGGCCTTTCATGGAGAGGGCCATCTACTGGCAGTTCTTGGCGCACCGTGCCAAGGGTCTGGCCGTCTCAGTGAGCATGCTTCTGAAGTGGTCGCGGTAGTACATGAAGCACCGGCACCCTCAGGCCGACTGGCGCGGATCTAAACGTTGGACCTTCCGCTTCCGCGTGCGGTGGTCCTTGGCGAAGCGTTGTTAAGACAAAGATGGGGCAAAAGCTTGCAGACAGTGAGTCTCTTTGCTGTTGTGTTGTTTTTTTTGCCCCCGGCCTCCTTCATGTGTCGTGTGTTGTAATCCTTGATGTTCCTCAACTAACAATTTTTGTCAACTCTCCCCTTGCAGATTTGAAGGCGAAGGTCGAATCCTTCTGGGAGTTTGTTCGGCAGATGCAAGTCCTTAACTCCTACACCGACAATCTGATCGTTAACGCCGATCAAACGCCCCTCTTCTTGGAGATGCCGCAGGAACGGACATTGGAGATGAAGGGGGCGCGCACGGTGCACGTCCGTACCGCGGGTTACGAGAAGGAACGCCTCACCGTTATGCTGGCGGGTGACGGCAAGCGGCTTGAAATTGCCGCCGTATGTGGTGTTCAAGCACAAGACAGTCCCGAAGGTCGCCGTTCCCCGAGGTGAGTCGATACGGCCGTTGCGCATGTTTCACGTACCCTCTTGCATGCGACTAACAAGCTACGTGCGTGTGCAGGTGTCGTGATCCGGGCGCAGTCACGGGGATGGATGGACGAAAACCTCGTCCAGGACTGGACTACCCAAGTCCTCGTCACCCTTCATGAGGCCCCTGCGCGACGAGGGAGGCAGGCGGAAGGACGTCCTCCTCGTCCTAGACTCCTACAGAGGACATCTCACCGAAGGTGTCGGCCAGACTATGCGTCTCTTTAGGCTGACACGCGCGGTGATCCCAGGCGGTTGCACACCGCTTGTGCAACCGCTAGATGTGTCAATCAACCGCGCCTTCAAGGCGGGCGTCCGCCACCGTTACGGCAACTGGTTCGAGGAGGACGGGATCACCAACACAACGCCCGCAGGTGAGGCCGTGTACGAGGAGATGCCCGCGTTTGTATGTGTATGAACTGATGAATCACACAACCATACACACTCCACTCCCATTCCCTCCGCCCTCACCCACATGCAATCTGAAGAAACCGCCGGCTGAAACTCATCCTGAAATGGATTGACGAGTCGTGGGCCGACGTTCCCGAGGAGATGGTGAGGAAAGCATTCCTCACCTGCGGAATCTCCAACACCGCGGACGGGAGCCAGGATCATCTGATCCTGGCGCACATGCGGGATTCCGGCGAGGTGGAGGTCCTGGAAGACGTGATGGAGGAGGAGCAGGATGAATTTCTCCCAACCCGTTCTACCCGGCCCCCGTGGTCACCCCTCCCGATGTGACCGTCGAGATGGAGGAGGAGGCCGTGCTGGCCACTGAAGCTGACGAAGCCGATGCGGAGGCTGTACCTGCTAAGTCAGACTTGAGCGAGTCCGACGATGGAGAGGCGGGCGAAGCTGACGAGTGGAGCGACGAAGGGGATGAATGGTGGGCCCCTGGTCGCTATGAGGGGGCAGAGGTAGATGAGTGGGTGGCGGGTGACGAAGATGAGTAATAAGGTGGGGGCGGATTCCAAGGGTGGTGGGTGAATAGTGGGGCTAGTTGGGTGTTGAGATGCTGCCTTATTTGTGATTTGTGACTCCAGAGGTCGTAGATGTGCCTCTGCTTGCTATATTCACATGAATTTGCCTCAAAAAAATACTCTCAAAGTTGGGGGGGGGGGGGTCTTATAATGTTTTCACCCCAAAAGGGGGTATAAGGAAAACGGTCTTGAATAATATACCCCCCCCCCCCCCCCCCCCCCCGTATTAAAGACCCGGGTACATTATTCTAGGGGGGGTACATTATTATCCGGGGAGGAATACGGTATATCATTGTAAAAAATGTGGTACAGTATATCACCCTTACAAAACATTAAGAATGTCTAGTACGGTGGAACTGCATGCTTTTCTCAGGGCAAAACCGTGCAATAGAAAATCGTTTCTGCTTCTGGGGGCTGCATACACTGCACGCAGTACCACCAGTCATTGTGAGAAACACAGCCAGCCAGGCCGTAAAGGAATGCACAATGCGGTAGTGGCAAGCAAGTAGCGCCAGGACTGTGGCAAGAAGATGATGTGTTCAGTGTTGCACAAACACACAATGCTGCACACGCTGCAGCCATTGACCAGCATAGATCGTAATAGCAACCCAACCCACGAATGTGCTACACCAGCTATTTTGCATTACGATTGTACATGCCAGGTCACTTCTTGAATGGGTTGAACCGCAAGGCACTGTTCTCAACAGAGTGCCCTTTACCATCAACCCATGTTAGGCTTCCAAACTGGAAGCTCTCAGACGTGTTTTATCACTTTGAACGTCACCATGAAGGTTACCCTTTTACCCGGAGCAGTTGTGAATTTGTTGGGTGAAACTGTGATGGAGACTCCACTAGGAGGCCGGATGCTAGCTGTATATGTGGATGAGGAGTCAGCAACGTTTGTGACCGTCCTGTTTGCTGTCGCCGCCCCTTTCAGTCGGGCCATTGAGATGCTTGGACGGTTCAACTCACGGGGAGCAACCGCCGTAAGCCTAGCTCATGGGAAGTGCTTCTTTGCTTGCTTCATACTCTGCCCAGCTAGAAAGTTCCGATAAGCAGCTGCCCGGGGCGTCGTATGTGAGCCCGGGATCCAGCAGCTTGGGTGGGAACCACCTGGCCAGACCCCATCTCCCACAGAGTAGCAGCCTCACCATAGCCATTATCGATGGCAGCACCGCTGGTGTCAGTGGTCTTGGCGGTGGTCATGATGGCGGACATGACCTGCGCGGGGGCTCCACGAGGGGTGCTTCTGCATGATGAGAGCAGCAATGCCGCCAAGTGAGGCGTTGACATCGACGTCCCTGATAGCTACGCGTAGCTCCCTGGCCTCCCCACCTTCTCAGCCGGCCGACAATGTCGGGCTTTAAAATGCTGTTCGTGGGGAGGGTGGCGGTGGCGTTAGTGGAAGGGTCCCTGAGGGGTCCGGGTGGAGGAGAAATCGGCAACGGACGGGTAGGCTGTAGCTGCAGGGGTGGTTGAGACAGATGATGTGTTGCTGCGAGCTGCACCTGCCAGTGCAGCAGCCTTCAGGGTTATACCGCCTCGCCCAATGGTGCTGCAGGGAGGTCGAGGGAGGTGGGAGGAGGGGAAGGGAAGAGAACGAGGAGAGGGAGGAGAGAAGAGGAAAAGCCCGGAAGTTATTATTGGCGGAGTACTCGAGGAAGCAGAGTGGTGGCAAGGGATGTTGAGCAGTGAGGGTAGTGAAGCTGCCCACATGGCACACCACGAGCAAACCTTGATGTGATTACCTGCTCATCCGCTCTTGAGGTGGTAAGAGGGAAGGGAGGGAGAGGGCGGCTCACCTTGCCCCCACTGTGAGGTAGAACGGGTAGAAGTTCTCAATCATGCGGTAACCGCTTGGGTCATAGCCCGGCGCGTCACCGTTGCCCGCTGCGAACGCAACAAGCACCCCCGCGAGGCTAGCAGCGAGGTACGGCATGTGGTGGAAGTAGGTGTCGGTGGCATCCATGCCGCCCAGCGAGAGCGAGATGACATCCACGCCGTCCGCCACGGCCTGGTTGACTGCCGCCTCCACGTCCGCCTGCACGCCGAAGAAGGAGCCCTCCGCGTACCACAGCACCTTGTACACCGCCATGCGCGCTGC
The DNA here is from genome assembly GCA_948144175.1 of Closterium sp. NIES-65. Lineage (NCBI taxonomy): Eukaryota > Viridiplantae > Streptophyta > Zygnematophyceae > Desmidiales > Closteriaceae > Closterium > Closterium sp. NIES-65. The sequence continues at coordinate 2,879 of CANXME010002320.1, read as the reverse complement.
TGGCGCCATGCCACTCGCCCTGCCGCCCGCCATGGCCACGTCCCTGTTGCCCGCTGCTGCACTGCACAGTAGAGGATAGATGGGGAATAAACGTCTCATAAGCAGGTAACAAGCTTCTCACAAATGAGGAGGATCTCAAGTGGGGTGGAGGAGGGGGGGGAGTGGCGAGGTGAGAGATGGATAGAAGCATCCGGCTCACAAGTGGCCCGGGAGGCAGTTTGAGGAGGTGTCAGGGGTGGGATCCAGTTGATCATCTCAGATTCAACATGAAGATTTAGGCAAAACCACGTACCCTGCACCATGCACCCTGCACACCACGTACCCTGCACACCATGCACCCTGCACACCACGTGCCCTGCACACCACGTGCCCTGCACACCACGTGCCCTGCTCACCACCGTGCCCTGCACACTACGTGCCCTGCACACCACGTGCCCTGCACACCCCGTGCCCTGCACACCACGTGCCCTGCTCACCAAGTGCCCTGCATACTACGTGCCCTGCACACCACGTACCCTGCACACCACGTGCCATGGCCGTACGAATCGCGAGGCGACAGCCAGTCTTTCGACAGGTCCGGGCCACCGGTGTCCTCCTTAAAGCCCTTGTAGAACCCCCACGCGCCAATGAGCTTGTTGTTGCACTTGAACTCGCTCGTCGCATCGCACTTGCCCGACCAGCCAGCGGGGCACGAGGAGGGAAGGCGGCATCAGTGAAGGAGGGGTGCTCGGGCCAGATGCCCGAATCCACCACGCCCACCACCATCCCCTCGCCCGCCTTAAGGCAAATTTGTCTGCCCGCCATTGGCGGGCCACAGGGACCCGGGGCCGCGCGTGCCGAGGAAGGTGGGGGAGTCGATGGTGAGCGGCGTAACACTGCAGCTGCGCATCACTGCCGCCACTGCCGGGTGCCGCTGCAGCCGCCGCACCTGCTGCGGGGAGGGTGGCTGCGAAGCCGTTGCTCACGTGCATGTAGCTGGGGGAGGGGGGAAGGGTAGGGGAGTAAGGGGGGTGAGGGGAAGTGATGGAGGAGGGAAGGTGAGGGAAGGCTGGGTAGTACGGTCGAGGGCAAGTTTGAGCATGAAGTTTGTGGGTTTCCAAAATCAGCTTGGTTTACGGGTAAATTTTGGCCCCAACGCCTTCAATTTCGCATCAAAATTAGTGCTGCGGTGCCCCCGAATGATGTGGGGAGTTATCATGATGTAACCAGGGCTCTCAAACATGCGAGCTGCTGGTTCCGGCCTTACTCGTGACAGTCTCACCCCACGTACTTGTACACGATGCGGTCTGATGTCACGCCCACGTCAGCCGCGATTCGCGTCTGCTGCGTCTCGAGCATCTGCGCGTTCGCCTTGAGCTGCGGGTTCTCCATGCTCAAACGCGGGCGCCGCGGAATGCTGCCCGCCAGCGTCGCCGCCTCGTGCGCAATCGTCTCCACCGCCGCCCTGTAACAAGACGAAGGCGATCTCACCTTCCTCGATTTCGCCAACTCAGCTCCTTGTGATCCGAACCAGAATTCGGAACACACCCTAAGTGCATTTCGGGAATTCAATGTTGGAACTCCAACATTGAAATGTGCGACCCGACTTTCTGAGTTTCCAACCGTGGGAACAAAGTACAGAGAGCACACTAGTGCTGGACACAACGGGGCAGAGAATACCTACAGCGCAGCAGATTACTTGACAGCACAAGACCCTACAGCTACGACTACTTCCAGCAGTGCCCGTACTCATCATGATCAACGACGACCTGGAAGACAACAAGACAAAGAAATCTCTGCCCATTACATTAGTGTTTTCCCAGACTTTGCTGATTGGTTCTAGGACTAGACAACAAGGCTAGGATGCTATGTACATAATAATAAATGCTTTGCCTTGCTGTTCCTAGCTCTAGGAAGGTGAATGGCGACCTGAGCGACCTGCTTGAGGCGCCATAGCTAGTATCCTAGTATAATAGGATGTACCTCTGAAATGTAAGCCATCATATGATCTCTTGTAAAGCTATCTTGCTACTAGCTCTCTTAAATTCTCCTAAGAGCATACTACTACTACTACTCTGCCAAAACAGCTTAGTGGCTGTTCCATTTGGTATCCGAGCTATCTTCGATCCTCCTTTTCTTAAGAACAGCGTCATGACGACTAGTAAGGTACCTTCTCGTGATGAATGGGCTAGCTACTTGGAAACGTACCGAGCCCAACTTGTTGCTGAAGTTAGAGAGAGCTTGCAAGCAGAGATGAAAGCTAGTGTAGCTGTAGCTGGAGCGGCGGCAGCAACCTCGAACCCTGCTGCACCGCCAGACGGAAATCAGCGCGCTAGACCGCCCCCTTCCTGATTTTTCTTTCCCGGGAGAAACCAACCAGTCGTGAGCCGTTGGCTCTTTCTTGTTGAGCAATCCCTGCTCCTAAGTCACATACTACCTGCCGAGTGGACTGCTTTCACTGGCACCCTTCTTTGTGGATCTGCTATCACCTGGTGGCAATCCGTGCATGCGACCATCCAATCATGGGATCAATTCAAGCTTATCTTCACTGCTACCTTTCAACCGGTGAACCCGAACATCCGAGCACGAGACTCCTTGGCTACTCGAAGCAGCTCAAATCTGTTCAAGAATACGCTTCTCGCTTCTGTGACATCGCTCAAGAGATCCCGGACCTTTCCGATGCTGAACGGATGGATCGTTTCAAGCGCGGGCTGGAAAACGAACGTGCGGATGGAGGTCGAGCTGAGGGACTGCTCTACGCGTGGCTGAACGGTATGATTCTTCATTACAATACAACAAGCCTCGCTTTCCTGGTAGCCCGTTCCTCCCGTTGCTCCCTCCTCCCCAGACTCTACAACAACGGACTCCAATCTTCAAGAATCTGCTCCTATGGACCTGGA